>JAGXCT010037114.1:0-65704 GCA_022495035.1 Philopotamus ludificatus | reverse complement strand
CGTCTACAAAGCAAGATTTAATCGAAAAAAATTTTTTTTTCAACAAAACTGAAACCGTATTAAAGCTAAACCGTGTTAAGCGAGTATCGTGTTAAGCGAGTATCGTGTTAAGCGAGGGATGGGTGTACTTGGAAAATGTGTTAACTCGTATTTTTCTTTATTCCATCAATAAAGGATATATACGTTCCTCTTTTCTCTGTCATTTTCCTGAGACAATTTAATAGGTATTGTTTTTGTTTTCGCAATGCATTTTTTATTGATCTGAGGATGTTCAGGATAAAAGTTTCAGCGATAATTTTTCATTTGATCAACCATAGATCTGGTTTTTTATATTCATTGATACGCTATTCAATGATTTATAAGGGTTTTGCTGATTTAGTTGCTTCCTGAATTTATATTACTCTATTTAACATTTAAAAGCGTTGATATCTCCCCACTCTTAACAATACTTGGCTGTAAGTTTCAGGTACAGCATAAAATAAAATATTATAGAAGAAATACATAGATACTGCCATTACTGTCATTTGTAAATTATCAAATAATCAAATTATGGCTTTTGGTTGTACCCTGATATTGTTTATTTACCTAACCCATCCGTTACGGCGGCTCAAAAACAACCGAGTCGTCCGAAGGGGGTCTATCATAGACCCCAAGGATTTAAAGTTAAGATATTGATTAATTCTTCATCAATATCTTGATTATTTTAAGAATAAAAATAGTTATTCATGATATGCTTCATAATTTGGTCGCCGCAGACTGAGTACACGCCGCCGACTGAGTTCTCGCAGCACGTGTCACTAGTACGTTTCACTAGCACTTGTCACATCGTACCGGATGCGAGTGAGAAACAACATTAGCGCAAACACAGCGCTAGTTGCAACAGATACGAATATTGTTGATTACATTGACATGTAGGATTTATATTAAAAGAGTAAATTAAATAACAACATCTCTACATATATTTATTTTATATTCTCAATTAGAAAATAAAATCTTGTTCAATAGTACAGCATTTTCCCGGTATCGCAATTTTTAATTTCCGGTATTTGAAAATCACTTTTCACTTTAATTTCCCGATATTATGTGATTTTAATATATTTATTTTATAATGTGTATCCGCGTATTTTTATCTGATTCGTAATAAAATGATATTAAATGTTATGGGATCTTCAGAGTGAACGTTTTAAAATCACATTTAATTTTACACGAAAATACGTTTAGTAAAAATATAAATTAATGTGTGTGGTCGCATTAAAAGTTATTTTTTTTTCTTAAAAAGGCGAAGGAAAGCAAATGGCATTATAATTGAAGTCAGAGCGGCCAGAACGGTTTAATTAAATTTAATTAAAAATTACACTGAAGTGTATATTCGTATGTTTGGCCGGCAACGAATCGAAAATATCAGGCTGTTGCCACTATTTTTTTTTTAATTCTATTTTTTGTTTTAAATATAACGCTTCGTATATATGTCCATTCCCTCGCGGCTCGTTTAAACGATACACGGATTCGTAATCGGACCGGCTTAAAAATTCAATTTTCCGGAATCGTTTCCATTTATCCGCGGGATTAAACGTGAGCTCACTTCATAATCCTTGTTTAGCGAATTTCAATTTTAAACGCCGTCATTAGGACCCTCACCTACCTAATTGCGGGAAAAGCGATTTTCCGCGCCGCCTTAACTCACGCACCTGTGCCGCCGGATAATTATCCTTAACGCATGCCCGAAAATGAATTAATTTGATACTGTTGCGGTTTTTAATCTTGACGTTTTCGCAATAAAACGCCTTGTCTTGAGCTGGGAAAGGCCCTCGATAGATACTCGATAAAAGCCGAGAGACATTGTCGGTTTTATCGCGCCAATAAAAGCGTGTTTCATTTAACGCGATTCGCTAAAGCGCTTTAAAACGTCGGCCATTACTCTTGATTTATACGCAAAAAGCGCAAATGATAAACGACTCTACGGCTTTATAAGCTTTGCACTTGCTGTCGTTTGAATTGGGAATAATTAAAACGCCATTGACTTTATCCGCGTAATATTTATTGGACGCGGTTAACCTCTTTCATTTACCGCGTAGAAAATACTTCAACCGTAACATACAACCACCTTATATTAAATATATGAAAATTTGATATTGGAAGAGAAGACGAAAATATGTACAGATGATGAATTAATGTAACATGTGTGCGATTGGTTTTTATAAAGGCATGTAACCAATCGAAGGCTCGTACATTATTCAGCTGAAAGTAACACAAACGCCTGTCGCAGAGGAACAAACGGAGGAAATAGATAAACCGCACGTAGCTAATGTGAACACGGTTCCATTAAAAGTTTTTCCAGCAGGCTTTCATCCCGGCACGGTAAACGATAAGTTTAATAACAAAATGGCGGGCGTATAACATACCGATGGCTTAAAATGTGCGAGAGACGGGAGTGAAATTCCCGAGGGAGGCTTGATACGTTCAATTGGATGGCGAATATTTGTGTGTTGCCGGCATTACCCGAATTTGTCGCGAAAATCTTCTCGTTCAATGATACTTCATAATGAATAGCGTGTTGTTTTGATCCTTAATTAGATTTATGTTATTTTTGTATTATATACTGTAGATTTTGTCCGGTTCTTAATCCTTTGTAGTTTAAAAAAAAACGTTCTAGACATCGAGCGACTCTAAGCCATTGTCGGTGCTGTTTTCATCCGCATTTTTCTCATTCTGTAAAGGAACCATTCAAAGCTTTATTTTTATTTAATATGACAACACATGTGTGGTCGATTATAAAAAAAAATAAAAATAAAAATGACTAATCAGGCTCGACACGAGAGAAAAGTACTGCTGTCGAGTCACACTCGACAAGGATTTAGGGTGAATATTTATGTTTTCTCCATGAATTTTGGTGACATTTAAAGTATATCCCCTGAAATAATTTTATTATTAGAAATCCATTATCGTCGATCAAATGTGATTGATGAATTTTTGGCACATATTCAGATATTGGCTTCTATGCATTTTTCTTTCATACAAATTTCATTCATATTTTCTTTCTCAAATTTATAATAAACTGAAATAAATATTATTACAATATATCTAGAACTAAGAATCTGAGCAGTCGTATTACGGTTTAATTTATAGCTCCATTTTAGGATCATTCAGATAGTAAAAATATTAAATTATATTTGAACGTATTAAGTATATAAAATGTTTAAAAAAAAAATCCAAGTTTAATAAACTCAGCGTTGAAAATAATTCTGAAAGGCAACAGGCTTTTCACTTAACAAAAATTAATTTTCACCATAACGGCGAACAAAAACTTTTCTTTGCGGATAATGCAATTATTCTAAAATGTATAAAACGTTACGCGGCGGTTGCTCCGCTTTTAACACCTTAAAATTCGCATTCGCAATCTTTTTAAATATCCAAATTACTGTAAATAATAATATTTACCGCGATAGAAAAATCAGCGACGCGCATTAAATTCTTCTTCAAATCGTTCGATCGAATAAACACATGTTTACTCGATTTAGACGAATTAGTTTTTTATTTGCAATTTGCAATACGTATTGGAATTATCGAGGTGTCCGTTTACCCGGCACGTGGGTGACCGTGTGACGCAAATGTGCGTCGCGACGCCCGAAATCTATTATTGCCCCCAGCATGCACATGGCGGAATGCGCAAATTCCACACTAATACGTTTTTATGAATGGATATTATTTTTATTACTGTAAACATGTTATGATCATGTTTTCGCCGTGGCGAAATTTTGAACAGTCATCGGTTTATTGCCATTGCTAACCCTCTGTTGCAAGCCAACACAAATATTCGATATGCATTATGGGACCGAAATACCGAAATACAAATTGATTTACGTAAGAAAAACAATACAATTTGATTTTGGAAATCTTTAAGAGAAGTCAAAATTTTATTTCCGAAGTAGATTGTATTTTAACTTCAAATCTGCTTCCTTGTCCATTTTTAGATGAGAGTGATTATTAACACTTTATGAGCCGTTCACGCCTTTTGGCGTGATTTTGTAGCCAAGCGACACGTGCATGTTAGCTTAGATTATTATTACATGAAACCATGCGGCCCCAAAGCTAGATTTGATGCAAAACCTTGCGGCTCATAAAGTGTTAATGAGTTTTATTTGGCATTTTTTTGGTTATGCGCCTTGTCTCAGAATCGTGACTATTATTGACCTAAATCTCCTTGATTATGGCTTTCCACGATCCTCTGCTGGGGACTTAAGAGGATGAAAGGATGGCCCTGTCCTTTCCCCAGGCTATCGGTTTTAGAACATATAGTTGCGGTTTTGCATTTTTTTTTGTCCCCCGTTTATTCTAGGACAGTAAGATTTGTGCGTTTAGTGGTCCATGACATACTCAGCAGGCCATTTCAAGGATTTTTTTCATATTTTTCCTTGCTGTTTTTTTCATATTATTTGGATATGCCCCCCTGTTTTCCAAAATTGTCGATAGCTCTGATATCGCATTTTTGATCTTATATCTAAGTAGAGATCCGAGATATAGAAACTCTTCATTTCTGGATCTGGATAGTTGATTATATCTATCGACTATCTTGCTTTTGGAAATTATAATAGAGTCCAAGTTTCTTGAGCTAAACACTTTTGAGGAGTTCGACCATTTCTTCTTCGATTAGTGAATTATTTTTCTGCTAAGAAACGAAGATATTACTTTTTAAGATCAATGATATATGAGTCCCTTCAATAGTGCTCCATTCTAGATATCCATTTTCTACAAAACGCTAAATTTACAAAGTCAAATTACATATTTTGTAAATATTTAATACATTACCGAGCGAAATAAAGGTCAATGTCCTCTGGTTGATAACAAAAAATAATAAGCACGTGTAAACAAACTTAAAATATAACAAAATCATACAAAATACAATTAAAAAAATCCTAATCCCAAATTTTGTATGGCTTTTTAGTCTTCTATAGGGCGAGTTTCTTTAGCGTGGTCCTTATATGGGCGCTATAGGCGGTTTTTTCTTTATTTTTTATTCAAAACATTTAATTATAAGATATTATTCAAGGCAATCCAAAGAAATAGATCTCTAATTTTATGGAGATCTATTTCCATTGTTGATTTTTAAGGAACTTTATCCTATTTTTAAAGATTAGTGTCGTCATCATTTTTTTTTACCGTGTATAACATTTTAGAAGCTTCATCTATCATCTATTCAAGTATCAAAAATGATATTTTTAGCCTATTTTGCTCTGATTCAATAACTTTTTTTTGTATACATATATTTTTATGATAAAGGTACAATCAAGACTAAAATAATTTCAACACTTAATTATTGTTATAATTTAAGAATATAAAAACAACATATTCTTTGCAATTATGAATATAAGAATTTCACTACGTAATATTTTAAAGTGTCGATCGTAAAAAAAAACGTTTTGCAGTGTCGTAACACTAGACTTACAGCATAATATCCGAACAAAGAATTTAAAATAGCTTCAAAAATATTTTTGTATAAGAGACGCAACGCATTCGTTATGTAAAAATATTAAAATCCTTTGTAACATTTTGTATATTATTTGTTGAATAAATTTTAAAAATTTCTGTTCGTAAATTAATTAAAGAATTCACGTAATATATTATATTTACACTGAAGGTTATGCTAATAGTTCAAAACCTGATTTGATTCCTTTGTCGAATGTAACATAAAATATTGTAAATAAAGATATATTTCAAAAGTGACTGTATGTGACGGCGCGGAACTGCTCCGATGAACCCCCTCCCCCCCCCGCTATCACCCCGCATCCATCCAATACACGACGCTGGTAGAGCTGACAGCGCTTTTGCTCTTCACTGCGCGACGTATCACTAAATATAAATGATCGTTCCTTCTGTTTGAAAAGAAAATTCCAATAATAAATACGTACAGTACTAAGTATTTTTACAAACTTATGCGAGGACGATAGATAGAGATTCCTCGGAATTATTCAGATACAAAATGACTTTGTACGAATACACTTTTTATTTTATTCTTGTCACTTCCCACGTGACGTATAATATGTACGACTGATACGGTTAATTTAATGCATAAGACGCGGAATACAAAATTATTATTTTGTATGTATCTAAATAATTTTTACGTTTAATTAAAAACGTTATCAGGATTTTTCGTATATCTGTGTGTATCTCACCCCATTCGCGAAGTTTTTCCCGTTGAAATTTTGCACATTTAAAACTCTTGCTTTGTGTCACACTGTTCTGATTTAATCTTTCGTTTGCCCCATACATTTTTCTCGCGCAGACTTTTCATTTTCGGTCAGTGACGAGGGTCCGAATTGCTATTTTTTTGTTGCGTATTTCATTTTTCATAACCCCGGCGACCTTACTCTGTTTTTATTTTATGAAAATAATCTAGATACTGTATTGAAATTTTTTGACGTTGCGTCGTAATTTTTCGGCATTCCGCTATACCTTTTACGTCCACGGCAATGAACGACTTTATACTAACTGCTTCCTTTTATAGTTGAGCCTTAAAAACGTTATTGATGTAATAAAACTCTGCGACGGATTTTTATTGAAAAATTGTTTGCGAACAATATGTAGCAACAACTTTAAAGCCTGCTTTTGACATTTAGTGGAAATTCTCACTAATTACTTTGCCGTTGACTCAATTAACAAATAGTTGCTCTCTTCTTGTTGTTTCTTGTAGTTTGTGTACTGGTTTTACATAACGTAATATTATTCTTAATGTTTAAGTTTTGGATAGTGGCTTTTCCAATGAAGGTCAGGATTCGTAAATGTTTTGTAGAGTTCGGGAAAAGTTTCGAGCAGTGTTAAAATAATTTCGGCGAACAATATCGCACAGGACGGACCGCAAGTTTCGCTCTAATTAATCCAAAAATAAATTCGGGTATTAAAGTTAGAGAGACGCGCCTTTGTAGAGACTATCAATCAATGTGTTCTACCTTTGATGGACGGATTGAATAACAACGTGTAACAATTTGTGTTGACGGGGAGAGCCCCTTGAATAATGACTTTTTTCGCACGTATAAATTCATTGCAAATTCCGCAATCGCTCTTCCATCGCATATCCAGGCATGACATCTAATATTTCGCGTACAATTATATATAAATCTTGGATGACATCCATCCATTGTTCAATTATAAATCGCCATTAAAATCTAGAGCGACAATAAAATTGGCAATACTTCAATAAAGCTCGCAAGAACAGCCATAGCCGAAAACTTTTATTTTATTTTTCCGCATTTCCAGTTCAAGTTCGACGGTGGCTCCTATTGCAAAATATATAAATTCCTTAGGTCATAAATCTGGGTTTTAAAAGCCCTTACCCGATATGCCACGCTAGTTCGATTATATTCCCATATGACTTTTTTCACGTGTTCCCCCTATTCTCTTTTTATTGCTGTCGTGACTCTTGCGGTTCGCTTTATATATATATATTTTTGGCCGAGCTGATTGGATAGGATCAGCCATATTTCTTTGGTAAGAGGCCCTCTTTCAATATTTTATTCATCTTTATATCGTCTGGGCACATGTCGGAGAAAAATTGTTAGCGCATGACTGAAGGAGAACGCTCCGTAATTTGGAATTTTTTCCGAAATGATATTATTGTATTACCGCTGTTTGAAATAAATTGAAATCGAACTAGAAAATAAAGACGCGAATTGATTGTATCAATTTGGTACGGGTTCTTCCACCAGACGACGTACTCCGCCACATCTGTGCGATTTTTTTGCGGGAGAAATAATCAGGGAGAAACCCTCTAACGTCTGTATTGGTTTATTTAAAATCAGAGCAAGATTTTTATTTCATATCTCAACGCGAATATTTTAATAAATCATCATAAGTTATAATTGGAGTGAAACCTCCATATTCGTCAATATAATAAATATGTTGTCCAGCAATTTAATTTTATTGCACTGAATAGAGATGATGATTAGTTGCTATTGTTCTTGAAGGATATAATTAATGTTTTGCTCTTTGACGGTATTCTTTGACGCCGGTATATCAGAATAGCCGGTTATTTGAGCAAATCCCAAGGAACATTAATGGTTATTTGGGATACAATTCCGGTTAATTTAGTTTAATTGTTTAATAATTATTTATAAGTTTTACTCGCCTGTTCTGATTTTGTACGATTGCAATTCTACAAAAAAAATATACAATTTGATGATTTTCCATAGACATATATTTATTTTAATAGGTTATAAATGAAGTCAACCTTCCTATAGCGCCGAGATAGGTACCACGCTATAAAAAATCCGCACTGTAAAAGACTAGGCACTCATACAAAGTTTGGTGTTAGGTTTTTTTATTTTTAAAGAGCAATGATTATTATTTCGCTTGGCAAATGTATTTTATGTAATTTACCAAGAAAATTGAGTGTTTTGTAGAAAAAGGTAATCTATTGTAGAAGGAAGCACTATGGAAGAGACTATCGCACACACCGTTCTATAGTAAGGAGCGCTATAGGAGGGTTAGATTTTATTAATTTAATAATCATATCTCGACGTGTCATATTTAAGCATATTTTTACTGCATTTTCTTAATTTCAGCAGTAGATACTTGATCCCTTTTCAATGGACGAACTCCTTCTATTGTTTCAGCTTATTGTTCATCTTTATTAAGTTTCTGCTCTTCGTCTGTGATGAAGTACATTCCATGCTTCTTCGTTGGATCCTTTACATTTTAACTCGTAACCTCCAAAAATTGGAACCCCAAGAATTTCAAGACAAGATATTGATGAATTTTTTATCATATGTCTTGCCATTTTTTTTAAATGGATTATTCTAAGAGTAAAAATAGTTGTTCATTATATGCTTCATAATTTGGTCGATAGTTTGGATTTTTTAACTAATCAATATGACGTTTAAATGATAACGCCCCCGGTGACGTCTCGTAGCACGTGTCAATCACACATTTGACTCGCACTCGGGCGTAACGGATGCAAGCGAGAAAAAACATCGCGCACGTGGCAACAGCAGCAAATATTGTTGTTTTTTTTATTTGCAATTGCAGACAATAAGGAATATGAGTATTTATAATATTTATTCTTTAGACTTTTTTAGACACGTATAAAAAGTTTGTTATATATAGGATTTATATTAAAATAATCAATATATCAATCGGTACAATTGTGAGCTTTTAAATATGCCGTTTTTCACTAAAAACTGTGCTTAAAATAAAGCTCTATCGTAAGTTCTATACACTTGTTTAAGTTATTTTAAGCATTTTTCTCCATAATCCCGGGCAACAGTAAACTAGTAAAATAATGGATATGGTCATTGTCATTTATTAAAATGCTTTTATTAAGAAGTTATGATTGTATTATTATTTTAAAAATTAATAATCAATCCTACCCCATGATTTGTAATCGAAATTTGTTTATCAAAATACGAAAATTGTTTCCTCCTCTGCCCATTTTCCGCATCGCGCTCGGCAGCAATATACATAGATTGTGACGATTTCCCCCTTTCCGGTCGGACTGATCGGTTTTTGCATAGGTGCCGCGATTTGCGATTTTTTTTCTCGTCTCACGGTCGGCATTGAAATCACCCGGCCTCATGGATTTCGACGCTGGCAGCGGCGTCGCGACGCCTGCGCGTACCGAACCGGCGTTCATTCATGGGGCGGAGGCCGCGGAGGTGGCGGGGCGGAGGCGGCGGGGCGGAGGCGGCGCGGAGGCGGCGGGGCGGAGGCGCCCGTAACGATCTGCCTCCAGCGCCGCCGCGCCAGGCCGGGAGGATGGGCCCCGGCCCGTCCTCGCTTCCCTCCCAGGCGGCTCCATCTCAAATGTTTCCACAACAAGTGCCTCTTTATTGTTATAACAGCTACCCTCGAGTGGCCAAACGCCCATGCTCCCCCCCTCCGAGCAAAATTATATTGTTTTAATTCGATATACACTTTCGTCATAAAGTTCATATCGTAAAGTTGCCGAATTAAATTAAATTTAATCTAAATTATGTTTTATAATGTCCGGCTTAAACTGAACGCGACCCCCGCGTATATTGCCCCGTGTTGAATGCTGCTTGTTGCTTGTTGCGTGCGGTTAGGCTCCGTCTCGAATAGAGATCCATTATTTTTTCGCACTTTATCATATAGACGCGAGAGATACTCCCACATTGTAAAAGGGTCATATTGCTTTTATTATTGCAATAGCGGATAAAAAATATATAAATAAAAATGAAGATAAACACTAGTGATGATATAGATCTCCGAAACGTTTTATATGAAATAAAATTATGGTTATAAATCCAGCCTCGATGCAGTTAGTCATATGTATCTCTCAAACCTTCTCCAGAGACCGAGTATGAATAGATTGTGCCAAAATGGATTTAGCTGCAAAGCGAGACTTGTATTGTGTTTGAATTGCATTGTGCTCGGTATATAAACGTATTATATCTGTATTTTAGCTTTGCACAAATTTCACATTCGCGCGGTGACATCGTATCGCATCTCGATATTGAAATTCGACTGTAGCGCATTTATGTATTATTATTTTTTTTATATTCTACCCCTATCGACCGACCACTACAAAGTCAGTAAACTGTGAGCCAGGCGATATCCCCGCGTCTCCACACCGTAATGCACTCTGAATAGTTTACTCTGTGTATACATATGGAGATGGTACGAATCATTTCTCTTTGTCTGCTTGTTCGGATCCGTTGAGATAGAATTTCGCATCGGATATCGCGACTTGAATGTTGATGCAGTAGGAAAAAATTGTATGCAAATGTCGTATACGTGGGTGTTTGCACGCGAGTGTGCGTCATAATCCTACCATGTACGATTAATCGTACAATATATGCGATTTTAATTCCATATGCTTTATATTACCGAATATATTACCCAAATATATGGTCGTTCTAGCTTGAAATATTTAAAATCAGACATAATTATTACGAGGGATGCAACTAAGTAAGAATAACCCTTAAATTTCATCGCAATAATCCTAACGTTATCTTTTAAAAGTTTACAAAACGAAGTCGTAAGGGCCATGTTAGGCGAATATTGGGGCCGATACGCTTCAGCAAAAGCTTTTTTTTATCAAACCCCTCTAAATACTTCTTTATTTAGTCAAGAGACAAATAAGTATAAGTATAATCAACTCTCCTATAGCGCCGAAATAGACACCACGCATTCGAAATCTGCCCTATAGACGACTAGAGGCATACAAAATTTAGTTTTTGGTTTTATTTAGCATTTTTCCAATCACATTTTATATGACCTTGTTTTATGTTTAGTTTGTTTACGCGCCCTCGTTTTATTTTGTTGTCAACCAAAGAACATTGACCTTTATTTCGAGTGGCAATGTATTATACATTTTCGAAATATGTAATTGGACCCTGAGAATCTAGCCTAGTTTTGTAGAAAATGCCATTCTAGAAGGAAGCACAATAGTAGGAAGTGAGCGCTATAGGGGGGTTGACTCGATATTTGGGGGTGCTGCGGATTAAAAATAAAAGTCGAGTGTTGTTACAGTATTGGACATGGCGGCGATGGCGGTGGCACAATCATGGTTTCGTAGATCCTACAGAACTATGCGGAGCCAGGCCGCCATCCAGGCTAAGCACCTGATCAGACCGTAAATTAAATACGAATTGCCCCTAGTCTCGTCTGATTATTATTGTTGTTACAAACCGCGCGTTGATAGCTCGGCTCCCGGGCTCATGGATGGCGACCTGAACCGTATTTGAAGAGCCTAGATAACCTGGTGGACGACGCGTCACAGTCCTGGCATCAGAAGATAGTATGGACGGCGACGGACTGCTCCGAATCGCAGTGTATCATAGCGCTTAGCGACGAGACCCCCTCTACCAACCCGCTGCCGCCCCGCATCCACCCAATACACGACGCTTTTATTTAATTTATGTTTTCATATACAGTCGAACCCCCTATTAAACTACTCCGAATAACGCGATGGATTGAAATATTCGTCGCCTATACCCCAACTTGCACGGTCGCATTCACGCCGGCGGTCGTCGAATACATACAAGGCCGACTATTCATTTGACACGGGTTCGGCTGCATACACACATGTGCGGTGCATGCAGTCAAACGTTGGCTAGCGTCTGTGTATTCGACACGCGCCAGGCTATACCCCCAATAACACGACTTCAACTTACACGGTCCCGATTTTAGTGTTAGTTTTTAGGGGTTTAACTCTACATAATATATAATCAATGGACATATATATTAATTTATAAAAATATACTTTTCCGCAATTTGCTTTGGGGTGCTGCAGCTCTGCAATGTATATAGATGAGTTAACAAATATTTTTGATATTCAATTTAAATAATTGCTAATTTAAAAGAAAAAAGGTATCTTGAAGTTGCTAGAACGTCGGAAAAAATAAATAATGGCGGAAATTTGATTTTATAATATTGTTAACCCTTTGAATGCATATGTCGAGTGGCATATCGGATTTCCCCCCGCAACTTCCATCATATATGACATTTTAATCGACCTATTTTTAAAATAGATTTGAAAAGGTTCGATACCTGTTCTATTCCATAAACTCTTTAAACACTTATCACACTTGCGTGACAACGGCATGGGCATATCTAGAATACCTAAGTATTTTAGATATATTTTTGCAATTGAAAATTTATTCGCATACACGACATAATTATGCAAATTTCTCGAGCGGTTATGGGTTAAATACGTTATGATTCGATGTCGTTAGTTAAATCATTATTAACCAGTTATAAGCCGTTAACGCCTCGAGGTGTAAAATTAATGATGTCTCACACAGCATCGCGAACTTTCGCGTAATTTTAAAAATTATCCATGGGATATTACAAGTATTTCATCAGATATTTTTAAAAATCTCGGCGTTTAGCAGATTGTAATTAATCATTGTTTATCCATGTTGTTTTTTTACCAAAAAATGGTGGAAAATTCAACGATATATTAAAATAGATAGTGACATTGCATTCACCTTTGCATTAAATAAGTCTAGATATTATTTTTTTTGTATTATTTTAATGCAGAACAAATATACGACATCAAATCTAATGTGTTTCATACAATATCGCATTCGACAGAGATGCTCGATTTATTTCTGAATTGTCACAGATTCTATTGTGTGAACCTAGATGACAGGTGTTGGCAACAGGTGGATAGCGAAGCGTCTGCGGTTTCTTTGTGAAAAAAAATATATTTTTGACATTTTCCAACCCTGATTTATCTATAGAGACGATCTCACGAATCGCTATTTTTAAGGTTAACTACTGAAACCCCCTCGGAGGGACTGCTGTGTTTTACTGGAAATCACCGGAGTGTAAAGCACCTGTTGATCAGAATTTAATTTGCCATCAACATTTACTAAACGATTAAGAGTGGCTCAACCCTTTGAAATAGGCGGTCTTTGTGCGTTTCGGTTAAGCCCTCCCCGACCCATTCCGCGATCCATTTTTAAGGGTTTTGTTGCGGCATTGTTCGGTGGGTGTTAATCGCGTCGGTTGCATTGTTTGCAGTTTGAAATTGAATTTTGTTGATATTCCGCATTGCAGAATTCGTTACGGAGTGCCATGCAACCAGAGTGCCTGAAGGCTTCGTGTGAAAAATATGTCGGAGCGAATAAATGGTACCAGGGAACCAAGGCACGCTGTTTACCTGTAATAATAATAATATAATGTGGCTGAAATAATCTTTTATCGCAAATTTCATGGAACCGTGAAAAATATACGTGTGTTTGACACGTGCATCGCATGTTAATTAGTTGTCATGTCATTCACCTGTTATTCGTACTGATATATAAAAGGCTGATATCGCAAAAAAAGCAGACAGTTATAAAAATATAATGTTTACGAATTTTCAATAGAAAATTTTGCCATACAGGCGCATGATGCATTTTCAGAGTCATTTAATAAAAAAAACAAAAAATGCTAAAACCATTAGCATATTTCATACTGTTATCCTACGTCATCATTCGAATTGCTTGAATGAATGTTGGACAGTGTTAAATCCTTGGCAACTCTTCGGACGCGGTGATTCATCGGCCATATGGCTCACTGGCATACTTCGCCAATTTCAATTTCTTCTATTATCGCACGCCCTGAAAAACGTGATTAAGTTTTGAACCACTTTCCGAAAATTATAATAGCGATCTCATCGCGAATTTAAATCCTTCCGCAAATAAATCCGAACATAAATTAACTTTTCATCGCATATAAATTTAACCCTGCATCGTATTTTATTTCAGTGGCCAAAACCTATTATGTTTAGAAAAATAAGAGCAGATGGAATGTTTCTCTCTTCCACGCAAGTTTAGTGGAGCATTGCTAAGGGAAAACTTTCCAGACTCGGAGGTTGCTTGATTTTTTCCTCGGCTAAGATACAAAATGGGTTTCCATTACTGAATTGAAAACTATTTCTTATACATGTATAAATATATACATCCTTGCGAATTCTATAAACGTCATATATTTACTATCATTGGCCATATTTACATAGATAACATTCTGCATGAATAAATCATAAATTCGGAATTTCAGCAATCGATGCTCCAATTTCGTATGGATATTGTCAAAAGTTTCAAATATTCATGCGCTTGCTGAATAAAGATGTCGGTTTGCTCCGAACGCCTTTATTTATTTAAATTGATACCTTAAAATGTTTTATGTAATATATTCTGAAAATATATTACTCAGAGAGTGTATTAATATTTCAGATAATAAATGATCCAAGATTATTTGAAAGGCGGCCTACTGCTATTTTCGAATAAAGTAAAAATAAATTTGAATAAAACATGTGGATGTATTCGCTAAATTATTTACTAGAATTTATTTTTAATGCACGCTTGTAACAAGCTTTATTTAAGTTTAAATTAATTCAGATGGTATTTAAATTAATGTACTTTTTAGATTTATTAATAAAATTATATTCAAATAAAAAAATCAATCTTTTTGAATTATTAAAATGTTTATTTAATGTATTTTCTCTTCATGCATTCAGGAGAGTAACATTATCATGTAAAATCTTTATCATAAGTATTTTATATATATTTTTCATGCTAATTTCTGAAACTGTACAATTTCGTTATATTATTCTCATGCTATTTTATGTTTGTAATATTTATATTATTAGAATACTAATTAATATATTTTTCATTATTGTTTCAGGTAAGAATAAATTTGCATCATCGCATGCTGAAATATTTCATTCAAGTACGTATTTTATATTAACACCTTAACACCGTGAAAAATTTAGATGAATTCTGTGCTGGAGCGGGTTAATTTGCGCGTAATTTTTGTTTATATTATTATTATGTTTTAACCCTTAAACGGCTATGGTCACTCCGGTGCGACAACTGTCAATTCATCGCACATGCCAGCGACACGTGAAGCTTTGTGTAAACGTTTTATGTGTTCTTACAATATATGGGAACATCTTAAACCCATAAGTTTTATTAGTGAATTCAAATTTTATCTACATTTTTGGATTTTGCGATTTTTTCCGCGTACGGAACATAATTATGTAAAATTCTCTAGTTGTTAAAGGGTTAATAGATTATAGATAAAATATATATGCATCATATGCATTTTTTTTGCAAATTCCTTATTCGAGTAGAGTAAAAAATTTAAAATAAAATGTCGAATAAAACTACGAAAACTATTACGAAAAATTATTAAGACTTATTTTATGAGTATTTTTTACTGATCACTATGTAATAAAAGCTCTTATTTCAGATTCTGCCATTTTAATATATATTTATTTTTGTCAATGTTACTCGCAGGGATTTTTAGGAAATTTTTATCTTTTTGTATTTCATTTTATTTATATCTGTTGAATTCACATTACCCCCCAAAATTTCCTTTTTTTACTCTACCTTTAGTAACTTATCCCGGTTTTACTGTTTCACCATATGCTTATGGATATACTATTTTTGTTTTTTTTATATTTCATTAATAATATTAATTTCCATCGGATAATAGCACCTTCAGCGGTTATTCTTCTCTTCATTATTGGCAAAACGTCGTCCTTTATTAAAGGCTTTCTTACGTAGTCCTTTCACAGAAAAGAAAGAAGGCGGCCATGTCACTCCGGTGTGACTTGGTATCGGGGTTTCTACTGTAACTTCTTTTCTATGTGGCATTTTTAATTGATTTATATTTAAAGCTTTTTAATACTTTACTATTTTTACATTATTTCATTCCTAAATTATGATATTTTTCTAAAATTAGCAACGAATCTGGATGCATATTTTTATGATGATAAAGTTGAACTGTCATAGCGCAACTTTTCTACTATTATGTCATTCCGAAAAAACTCCATTATTTAATTTTTTCCACTCTGTTCACTTTTTTAAGTCGAATCTCTGAGTTACTCTCATTATATTTCGTTTATAAATTTATTAAAAGAGATATTCATTGGGAAAATGAATAAGAAGTACAGGGGAACCCCAATTACACTACCCCGAATTACGCGCTGAGTTGAAATATTCGCCGCAAATCCCCCCAATTGCGCGGTCGCATACACATACAGTCAAACGTTGGTTAGCGGCTGTGTATTCAACACGTACCATGCTATACGCACACTCCCAATTACACGACTCCAAATTACACGGTCCCGATTTTAGTGTTAATGGGGGCTTAACTGTATTTATAAGGTATAAAATATTTTAGGCCAATACGTCTGGACCACGGAGGTAAACGTTGCTGCACATAAACTGAATTCAAACGAAAGCCTATGTTTTTAAAAATTGAATGTGGATTTAACCCTTCAATCAATATGGTCACGTCGGCGTGACAATGGCTTATTCATTGCATACGTATGTGGTGGAAGCTATTGCATTTTTGCATTTGCAAAATTATTAACATACGTGAGATAATTATGTAAACTTCTTTAGTGGATAAAGGGTTAAACATGATGACGATTGCTTCAAGACGATTGTTGAGTTCCCCGCCGACATATGCACGTCTGCAGCTTACCGATCCGTCACGGCGGCTCGAAACCAACGGCTCTGGCCGATGGGGTATATTTTTTATGAATATATGAATATACCCCTAACATGTTAAGTCATGAATTGACAAAAATCATTTTTTTGTCGCAATTGCGGACAAATACAAAAAGTTTGCGACGTGTAGAACTTGGGGTCCCAAATATACCCCATCTGCATGGCAAGTATAATTTACCAAATTTGTTGATAATATATTGTATCAACAATCAGTATATCGAAATCTTTAATAATATGGTTCAGTTTTTGGGTTACTTATTTGAATAATTTTATTTCGGAATTATCTCCCTTTTCCGGCGACCGCAAAACAAACGTGACAAATTTAGAAATCCGTTCGTTTCAACTGCGGCAAGTTACCGCAAGCCCGTCCCGTCCCTCGCGGTCCCGGGATCGAGGAGGTCCTCACGGTCCAGGAGGTTGTCCCGGTCGCGGAAGGGTTGCGGGAGCGCGCGGCGGCGACGCTCCCGGCTCCATTCCGACGACGCCGCCGCGCCGGCACGGACGTCCCGACGCCGCCATGGCGTGAACACACGTCGCGCCCGCGCCTTCGTTTTTATTCCCCCCTCTCCTCAACAACTAAAAACAAAATCAAAATATTCTCCTAAAATCTGGAACCTCAAATATCCCATCCCAAAAAAAAAAATACCTCCATTTCGAAACACACAAATCCGCGAAAAAAAACTTTAATATTTTTATGTTTCGTCCATCCAAACTTAAAAATATATTATAATATTTGAGTGTGCGATTTTAAAGGTAGTGATTCTAGTTCGGCTATTTTAAGTGTTTTATTTTGTTGTTGTGGAAAATTGTGACCGGACGTCCTTTGTTGGATATTTTCAATGTCGAACGTCGCCCTTGACGCCATGTGGCATCGCGAACGCGATGCCATCCCGATTTTCTGCGTGCATCTCGGCGACATTCTAGAATGCGTTTTAAAACCGCGGTCGACCTTGACACGTTTGCAATAAATCGCGTACATATACACGTCGACAATATTATATTGAGGTAGGTTCCGATGCGTATTAACGCGAAAATCTTTTTGTACCATTATCTGCGGATCCCGTCGATGCGAGATGCGGGCTCGCTCGTAAATATCTCAACAATATGTCTTGCCTCGTTGCATATTGGTTCCGCGTATGCGAATTTCGTTCCGCATAATGGAAAATCCGAGTCTGACCCTGGAATAATTGATACGGCAAATTAAACCCGGAGGAATTGCATGGCGGGAGTTTCCATCAAACGAAACCCCGAGCCGTGGAATTTAATTAATCACTGTATTATCCGATTTTCCGACAATTGCGTCAAAAGAATCCCTTTGTGCCGTATCTTATCGTGAATATTTCAGTTGCTCAATAAACCACGAGGGTTATTGATTTTTCGGTCACTGTGCCATCATCTTCCCTTCTTTGCGGTCGGAAACAACACCGAATCCTTGGAAGTTTTTAACGCTGTTAATTAATGAAATCAAAGGTACAAAAAGCCTCAAATCGATTACCGGATAAATGTCTTTATAATACACTACGGATCTTTCTCGACCGAGCGCGACCCAAACCGTTTCAACGATGAAAACGAGCTCAATTTCTGAGCTTCTTTCAGGCGCGAGTTTCACGTGGCGTGTAATTTTTTCGTCTATTGTGACGGGAGTTTTTTCGGCGAGATTTGATAATAATGCCAGAAAATTTTGCCAAAAATAACTAACAAGTGGCCACACTTGATGCGCTCGCCGATATAAAGACTTCATTTCGCGTCCCACGCGAATACGGTTTTTATTTTCGCACACATGCTTCGGATGACACGCCGAATTTACATCGGGATAGTTTTGCCGCGGTATACTTGCCAGATCGTACACAATTTTGCGTTAAATACTCGGAAAATTATTAAAAAGACACTAATTTTCTTGGAATAAACGTCTTTGATCGTTATTAATTGACTATGTTCATAGAGTTTAAAATTAATATCTGAATAAAAAAATTAACACGATTCATGAAAAACTGAATTTCTATGCTTATTAATTTAATGTCTATGCGACGAAATCAATCCTGAAATATGTACAGATGACGGCTAAATTTCGTTAATTTTAACTGAATTTTATTGTCATTGTTTATTTTTCAATGCTGAACAAAACTGTATATATTTATTCAAAACAAAATAATATCTGCGTATTTAAAAAAAAATCGCATGATGATCTAAACCAATTTTTTGAAAACATATCGCATGATTTATACAGTAGATAATCACGAGCAAATCACTATGTAAATCGAGACATGAGAGGGATATGCTTTATTTTTATAAAATCAAAAGAAATGGATCTACAAAAAATGCATTAAAAGTCAATCAAATCTCTTGACCTTTTTTTTATTGGCTGAGAGTCAACGTCGCACTCGTTTTCAATTTTATTTACTTCAATGTATCTGCCGAACCGAGATCTGTTAATTTCCTTGTGATTGGTTACATTTCCAGTCCATGTTGAAATTGAAACCGGGGTTTCAGAATTCAGAGGTTCATGAATAAGTATTTTTTTACACAGCAAACTGTGCGAGGGATCGTTCTATTTCGAGAAAGTATTCTATTTCATTGATAGAAAAGTTTCGGGCATATAAAATATCCATAAGATTATTAATGAGACATATTCATGTCGAGGGAATAATTTCAAGCTACGGTCAACCCTCGTATAGCGCTCCCTGCTGTTAAGCGTGCGTGTACGGCAGTCCCTCTTGTAGTGCTCCCTTCTAGATCGCTGTTTTTTTTACAAAGCTATATAAAAATAAAAGAAGATATTAAAAAAAATGGGTTCCTAGTCTTCTATAGAGCGTCTCGGGGTCGACTGTATTTCTTCTTTACTTTTTTTTAATGCTAATTATTATATACGTCCGGAGTCAAAGTTACATAGAAAATCGTAATATATGGATAATAAAACGTTGAGAGCCCTCAAACGAATCCGAAAATGCTTCGATGGCAAAGTTATAAGTGTAAACTGCTGTTTAAAACTTTTTGAAAGCATTAAAATTTTGCGTTCCACAATATTTTCGCGATCGCTACATAAATAAATTATTCAATACTTCGAGAGTTGAAAATTTGTTACGTTTCGGTGTTTCGATATATCCCACCTCGTCGATTTTCCCGCGTCCTAATCGATTTTTCTCGGATTTCAGCACCGCACGTCGTATATACTGTTATAAATGCGATACGTCGTTTGATTAGTGATAGACGTTATATATTTATATTTAAAGTTGTTGCGTAGTTTTATCATAATCATTGTTATAAAAAAAATATGTTGTACGAGCGTCGGAGCGTTCGGTTGACGAGGGTAGGCGGCTCTTTTCGTTGATAATGCTTTTTTGCCCCGGCCCTCATAGTGCCGCGTTGAGTGACGGGCGTGTCGACCTCCGCAGTGTCGCCGGGTCGCAGCCGGAGGTTATGTGTTGAGTTGTCATGAGCGGAGTGAGTTTCCTGGCCACGATGAAGACGCTGACGCCGGGACGGGGGCGGAGGCGCCGCTGCGAGAAGCAGCTGCTGGAGCTGGCCGGGGGGCCGCCCGACGTGGTGCCGCCCTGGCCCCCGGCGCCGCCCATCACGCCGCCCCCCGCCTTCCTCCCGCCCGGATACAAGAGGAGATCAGGTACCCGCAGATGAGTATGGTCATTCAGATGTATCGATATGTATCGCCGACGGAAATGGAGCTTCGCTTCTAAGCAGCAAACGGCACGCGTTGACGGTTTCTTTTGTATTGCGGAGTGAAAAGCACCTGGGGTGTTTGCCGTTTTTCAGCAAACTGTCAGGAAAATGTTTCGGTTTCCATTTGTCTGGCTGTCCGATACGCTCGTGCATGCCACACGTACAAAACACGCTTATTTTCTCATTATCTTGTAATACGGAAAATGGATACAGTAAGAAATTAGATATTCCGCGGATAATCCTCCTGCAGCAGCCGTCTGTCGTCCACAGAGCTATGTTTAATAGCCTGAAACTGCATGCACAAGAAGGCGCTCTGCCATCTCTGTATTCATTTTTGTTATTAAAAAAAATATATTGCAATATTGTTTTATGTTCAAACGGTATTATGTGTTTGAGTAAAACGTATTAAATGAAGCACTGCTAAACAGGATAGTTTTAGGGTAAATAAAGGAAATAATGAGCAGAAAAAGCTAACGGCTGCTTCATGACGTCGTCGGCTTCGTCGAGACCCGAATGTCCTTGATTGAAGCTCTTCAGGATCTACAATCTACTGGCGGTCTTTACGTGGTCGCTATCCTATGCCATTGTATTATTGTACATATAAAAATGAGTCTAGTCTCGATACTTTTGTTCCTCTTTCTCTTCTCTGAGGAGGTCTTTCCCATGATAAAAGGATTGTTATTGCGCGACAAGGCCAATAATCACTTGAGACTCGTTTTGGGCAGATGTGCATATGTATGCCTGTGTTTTTCTATATCGCTACTTGTCACTTATGACTCGTTATAAGCAGATAACGCCTTAGAGAAGAGAACAAACGAATACCGAGAACAACCCCCTCCTACTTGCCTGGACACGGTTGAGAAGGTAAAATACGATACCAACAAGGTAGAAGATGTACGTCCAATGCCAGAATGGCCAAGAGAGGGAAACTCTTTACAAAAAAACCGCATACCAAGACGGCTTGGTTTCCCGCGCTATGGACACGACAGGGTAGCTCTCAGTTTGGTAAGGCCCATGCCCTCAGCGAGCCTTTTGGCTGGCGAATGATGATGATGAATGATAATATATATAGTAGAGAATCTGTCGTCTCTTTCGTTCCCCAATTCTAATCAAGACAGAAACGTTTACGGGTCCATAGAATTCTCAGGATGGTTCAGGTTTTTACACCTTAACTCATCCGTCACGGCGGCTCGAAAACAATCGCGTCATCGAAGGGGGTATCTTAGGGACCCCAAGCATTTCTAATCAAGATATAAATGAATATACTCCATCAATATCTAGATATATTTTTAAAAAGGATTATTCTAAGAATAATAATAGTTATTCATGATATGCTTCATAATTTGTTCGCTATTTTAACTAATAAATATGACGCGTAAATGACACGCGCAATCGGCGATGTCTCTCTACAGACTGAGTACACACCGCAAAATAAGTTCTCGCGGCACGTGTCACTAGTACGTTTCACTCCCACTTGGCACTTCGCATTATTTTTGTTTTTATTTTTTTTTTGCAATTGCGGACAACAACGGTCAATGATTATTTTTTCTTTAGACAAGAAAGTTGATGACGTGTAGGATTTATATTAACACGTTGCGGTCCGGAGAACTCGAATACGCGTCCTCGCGGGCCAACGTAGAAGTACGGCGGACGCGTTTTCGAGTCCTCGTTGGGGCTGATGTTAAACCAAAATCATTTATATTAATATGATGCGTAAATGACACGCGCACTTGGAAGTCACACCGCAGACTGAGCTCTTGCCGTCGACTGAGCTCTCGCAGCACGTGTCACTGTTAAAGTCAATGTTTATGACATGTAGGATTTATATTAAAAGAGTTATTAAAAAAAAATAAAAAACGTGGGGTCCTCAATTGACCACATCGGCACGGCTAGGTTAAAAAAGGACAGTAGCGACGAAAATCTTCATCAGCTATTTGGTTCAAATTTAGATAGCCACTCTGAAGAACAGAGTTTAGTAAAGTTAAATTTACTTTATGCTGCAAGTCTATTTCCTATGCCTCACTATGGTTTTAGATAATTTTAATATATTTTGAGTTTTTGAACTTAAAGCTTTGTGATTGGAAACAATTCTCAAGACGCGAAATTTTGAAATAAAAAATTCTCGATCATTAACTTCGATCGGGCACTGAAAGTTAAAGAAAATCATTCTGTGCGATTGCTTATTGATTCACTGTTAAAAAAAGGAAAATTTCATGTCTTTGATTCTTCTCTTTCGACTTTCCTTTGACGCATTCTTATAAAATTGCTTTTTACGTCCATCAAGCATATGTTATGTTTCACTAGCTCTTGGCATTTATCTGTATCTTTCATTTACTTCTTCGTTATCTTCTTTCATACTCCATTTTCTTCAAGGCGAAAGCGGCGAGTTATTGCGAATTAGCACTGACAGTATTTGCGTCAACCGAAATCTTTTGAATTAATTATTTGGAAAATCGTGTTGCACGTGCATAATACTAAAAGTTTAGCTACCCCTGCTACGGATCCAAACTGCTGTTACCATTATTCAGCGAAATCTGACGCCATCCTGGCATTGTGTTATTAATTCCGTTGGTTTCAAATGTTTCATTTTTCAGATTTTTTTTAAAATCTTTTTAGAAAATTTAATAACACGTCAAGTCTTTCACAGTGCAATTGTAAAATGTTTCTTGAAGGTAGTGCGATCTTTTTAAACGCGATCCATTAATTTGGGAGCCGAGGCGTAAATGAGTTGTTCGGGAGAATTTTGTCTTTGGCGAACACGAAATGGGCAATGGTCGGCGTTTGTTTCGTCCTTGGACCAATCTTGGACCACTCGACATTTTTTTCTCTCTTAAATTTACACTCCTTTGTTCGTTGCGTGTACTCCAAACGCACGTTTAATAGGTCGTATATTTACCCCAGTGGCCCTGGGCGCGTACCGCATCTATCACAACGGACCTGATCTTGAATATAAACTACGCTCAGGTAAACCGAATCGCATTCCTCCGGGTTATTTACAGAGGTGCTAGGAGGATAGCATCCTTGGAAAATTTAACGATGCCGATTTTTATACTATAGCCCGCAATAAAAACCGCACTGATCAAATATACAGCGGAAACCGGATCTATCCGTCTAATTTTTTTATTGTCCTGGGTATGTTAAACTTACGTTTTTTTTTCGATTTATCATCATAAAATTATTAATAAATTGGGACTTACGCTCTGCGTTTACATTTTTGTTGACGTGATCACAGAGAGATTCCCGTATTCGTCATTTTATTTTTGCAATGCATCTATATTCCACTGTAATCGTATAATATGAAAAATATAGAATCAATATACATTATATATGGACTGGATTCTAATATAAATCTCTGTTTTATATTATGTACATACCGTCCGTCTTGGATATATCCTCGGAATGGAGTCATGCATACATACGTTTGAGAGCCACCGGGAATTTGGATAAGCAACCAACAGGACGGAAAATTCTCAGGCACGAGAGGAATCCCGAAGGTTGCGTAAGTGGATAACAAAGAGGAAAAATGTGTATTTTTGATGTTATGCAACGTTGGATGTTTAGACAGGATCTCATCCCGTTTTCGCTGATGCCGTCTAATTTCGAGACGCTTTTATTTTTGAATTTGGGGCCCCCGTTCGCCTACTTTGCCGAATAAAATATGAACCGAAAACACACATCGCTCCGCCAAAAAACCATTATACCCGACACGTCTGCGATAAAAAATGGCAAACACCATAAAAAGTTTATATTCCATTCTTGTCCGTGTGATGACTGAAAGTGTTGCCTAGTGTGTGTATTTTTTCCGGCTGTTTCAGCCCTCCGACGCGCACTTTTTTTTCGGACCCCAAAGATTTTCTTTCGCCCCGGCGGAGCGCGAAAGCATTCACGCGGGATTTTCGGGGCGGTTTCCCTCTAATAAAATCGATTCTGCTATCGGGGGCGAAATTTCGAAATATATCTCATGAATAATTTACATATTATCTAAATATTCCATTCAACATTCTTCTTGAGCTAAGAGTGTTTGGTATTTGGGGGTAGTTCGCCCGCTTTTCCTGCCGAAAAGACGAGCCGAAAAAAATCAAATTACGATCGCGGTAACTTTTTTTTTCTTCGCACATAAAATCCGCCGCATATTTTTCACTCAAATCTGTATCGAGATTTAAAAAAATATATATATAACGCGAATGAATACCGTATGTGTAAAGATGTCGAAAAATTCGTCTTGTTCAAAGTTTGTTTGACACGAGTAGATTTTTGACCCGCCGAGACCCTATTCTGACATAAAAGGTCTGTGGAATCTGCAGGGACATTGTTAAAGTCGTAATATATTTCTGTTGAAATATATATATATTTTTTTGGCATTGCGGAATTTAATTTATTTATTTTATCGAGCCCTCTTCAGACAGATTGTATTGATGATACATTGTTTTACATGAAAATGGAGCGAATGAAATTGCAATGGTACACGTGGTCAACCGCTCTTGAATAATAAATTAATGGTTTGCCATAAAATATATGCAAATTTAATATTAAATATATACGGCACAAATTTCAGAGAATTATTTCATGTTGAGAGCTATCAAATGATCGCTTTATGGCGATGCATAATTAGGCATTGTCATGACGTCTAGATATCCTCATCAGTCTTGGACCATCTTGGGAATTGCCTCCCCTTGCAATATCAATCATCTCTCGCTGAAAGGTATTGGAGTATTATTCTAATATCTCTTATTCACAAATCCATAAGGTTTATTTAATCTAAATTTAAATCTCTGTCTGAAAGGTGGAGTCGTCTAGCCCTTTGAAAAGCACCACACCACCATTAACAATTTTATATCAACAAAGACGTTTCAATGCTTTTCGATTTACTTCTGAATAATTGTATCCAGTCGCAGATGCTTCGATCCGGTCGTCCGTGAATTCGCATCTTAATTGCTTTTAGATTAATTATCTTTCAATTAAAAAAAACTAAGCCATCCCGAAAATACTTATACAATTTTTTATTTCAAATCGATGCAAATGATCACCGGAGATAAAGTACTCTCGACAATCCTTCGATTGTTTTACGAGCATCGAACACCGCCGAGATTTCAGACATCATCATTCACTTTTAGGGGTCATTCTGTTTTAGTAAGGTCCTTTTTATTCCATTTTGAAACAATCTGTCGCAGATTGTTTCAGCGATTTATTTCATAATCTGAACAGCATCAAAATCTTCGTTCTAAAAAAAATTGTGGTGTTCTATGATTATCTTAGTTGCATATTAACACTTGGGCTTCGTCTTGAGAAATTCTCATCACATACGTAGCACCATAGTCATACGAGGTGCTATACGATGCATTGGTTCGGAGTTTGCTCGAATCAGGTTCCATTATATGGGCGCCTTATGACGCCTCGAATTCCCTCAGACTGGAGAAAATACAAAAGAAATTTCTTAGGTATCTCTACATGAGGGAGTTTGGATTCTACCCAAGTTTATACTTCGAAAAAAGAAGGTCGATTTACTTGTAAAGCAAGCTGTTGGTTGGCGCAATACATAACCCCCTCGTACTGTGCGAGTTGCCCTTATGGGCGCCACCTCACTACCATCGAGATCGTTCGCGTGTGCTTTTCTTCCGCCAAATGTAAGGACAGGTGCTCTCAAAAACTCTCCGGTAACCAGAGCTATTACTCTGCTTAACCACTTGGCCGAATATGTGGAAGTCAAATATCGCCAATTATAATTTCATATAACGGACCAACTAATGACGGTTTTTGTTTTTTTTCCTTTTTAACATATAGTACTTTTTATTTTTATTTACACATTATTTTCTTTATTTCAATATTTTTTACTTTTTTTTATTTTGTTGTTATTTTATATCTTAAATTATGTATTTTTTTTTCTTCTCACTATTATATTTATGTTTTTATGCGTGATTGGCGACCTGAGTTATTCTGTAATGCCAATCACGCATTGTCTTTAAAATAAAATAAATAAATAAACACTTAAGGACCCGGTCCCGCGTTAGTGCGGAAATTTTCGTAAACGGTAAACAACCGCTCCCGCACTAACGCGGGTTCACACGAAACGTGCTATCTAATGCGCTACAAAAGGCTTTCTTTTAATTTTTTACAACTGGACACAGTTTCATTCGTTGCTCTGCATGCTCTTTGTAAAATATATGACATATGTATATATTTATGGTTAAAAACTGTCCTTGGAATAATAGATTATTTAGATCGAAACTTTCCAGTACTTACACATCGACTGTAACGAATTTAGGTTTTTGTTTATCCATTCAACTAAATAACTTTTTTTGAATATTTATGTGGCACAACCCGTCACATCCTTTAATAAAAAGTTAAAATTATCTACATACTCCGTAAAGATATCTATTTGTTTTTATCGTCTAAAATACAATAAATCATAATTTTATTTCTTATCTAAATATTTTAATAATCTAATATAAGTATACTATACGTGTAATTCTTCGCTTTTGGCTAAATTATCTTCAATAGGAAAAAAGTTATTAAGCATTTTTTACAGAGCCGTTCAAAATCGCAAGATCGATAAAAAGATGCGGGTTTAGATGTAAGTTTCGCCTGAAAACAGCGGGTGCTTGAGTGTTAATGCGCATGCATTTCCCTATGACCAGTAATTGCATTAGCTGGCGTCGGAAGTCCGACGTCTGAAATTCCTTACCGACTATCCATCAATGCGTCCATCAGCGCCCAGAGTGCAGAACTCTGTTAGCTCCTGCCAAAAGCAATGACCTTGCGCGTTCGCGGAACCCGCTCCTGTGACGTCGTGCTCGGTGAACGAACCCGCTTCTGCATTATTCAAAATGATTAATAGCGGCCAGCACGTGGCGCTGTTGTATGTCAAACCCCCGGCGCTGTTCAAATATGTTCGACAATTTCCCCTGGGGGACATTTCCATTCGGAGGCCTGGACACGTTCTGGCCACGTGGAGACGGGTAGTTCACCTCTCCACTCTTAACTTTGGCTTTATAGCGTATGGAGATTTGACTCACGCGAGATACACTTTCATATTTCAACTAACCGCATTGTGTGCACCGGATTTGGTCCTGGGTCGCAGATAGGTTTGTTGGAATTAGGCGGTCCGTTGAATTTGCTAATTTGATACGGTCCGCCATTGTCAACGAAGTTTTCATCCGGTAAAAGAGATTTGAGATAGCAACCCTTTTGATACCTGAAAATCCCTTGGAGAATAAGATTTATCCTCTCCGACAATAAAAAGTAATTATACTTTCATTTTTTTTTAAATTATTTCAACGACTTTTCTACGAGAATTGAACGGTTGAAACGTTGACACATAACAATAAACCTTATTGGAACGACGAATCTAGGAAATTGGAGGAGAATAAGATCTGGAGAAATATTGCTCTATAGAATCAAGCCAGAACGGATCAAAAATACAGTCAACCATAGTATAATGCTTCCTGCTATAGAGCGGTTTTCCATAGCGTGGGCAACAGTCCCCCCAAGTGCTATCTTTTAGAGTAGCAATTAGAGGGCAATGCCCTTTATTGAATGAAACTATAACATTGTCTTTTAAAACACGTGAATAAGAAAATGTACGATGCATTGATTTCGTTCAATTTACAAAATACAATTTAAAAAAATCTAATTGCAAGGATGCCTAGTATTTTTATAGGGCGGTTTTTTTATAGTGTAGTCGTATCTCGGCGTTATAGGAGGGTTGACCGTAGATTTTAGCCTTGTAAAAGCTTTTCCTTACGGTAATTGGATCTAGAGAAGCAATATGAGACAGCTATCTCATTCATGGTGATAAAAAATCTACACCAAAGTCGTCCGATTCTAAGTTATTCATCTTTATGAAATGTGTTAATTTATAAGTACTCAGCTAAGGCTTTTTTCTTACCTCGATCTAACATTCTGATTATCCAACTCGGTTACTCGCGGATTATTCAGCTTGTAATGTTGACATGAAAATGCTTATTAACCTAGCCGTGTCGATGAGTTATATTAGGGACCCTAAGTTTTTAATTTTCCTCGAATAACTCTTAACACATTCCGGTCCGCTGGGTTCCGTGCCGAGTTTTGCGCTGGGCCGGGCGATTTCGCAAAAAAAATATCAAAAGTTAAATACTTCAGTTAAATCGATCTAACTCTGATACCATTTATGTCAATAATTTTTTTTTGTTGTGTTCAAAAAGGTTCTCTTTATGTAAAAAAAATAATAGTTCAAAACTTTTCAAAGTGTGGTCTGCGTATCAATGAAGTATAAATGATTTTGGTTTAACATCAGCGCCAACGAGAACTCGAAAACGCGTCCCCCGTATTTCTACGTTGGCCCGCGAGGACGCGTTTTCGAGTCCTCCGGACCGCATCGTGTTTATATAAATGCTACATGTCATACACTTTTTATATATGTCTAAAAAGTCTAAAGAAAAAATAATCATTAACCGTTGTTGTCCGCAATTGCGAAAAAAAATAAAAACAAGAACAATGCGAAGTGCCAAGTGGGAGTGAAACGTACTAGTGACACGTGTCGCGAGAACTTAGTTTGCGGTGTGTACTCGATTGCGCGTGTTATTTACGCGTCATACTAATTACTTAAAAATTTAAAATATCTCCCAAATTATGAAGCATATTATGAATAACTATTTTTATTCTTAGAATAATCCGTTTTCATTAAAAATGTCAAGATATTTATGAAGTATTCATCAATATCGTGACTTGAAATGCTTGGGATCTCTGATAGACCCCCTTCGGACGAGGCTTAGTACTCAATAGGCTTAGTTAATCCACAATCCTAAAAAAAAATTGTTATATCAAACAGCTATTGAGACCACACGTCGAAGTAAACTAAGTTTAGACACGCCATTAGGAAATTTGTAAAAACGGCTCAAGAATGCATAGAATGGAAAACAAATTAGGATATAGCAGTTAAAGTTACAAAAATAACTAATTTAAATAAGAAAAAATGTATTTCATTAGAGATCATTAGTAAGCTATCTTCATCGGCATTTATTTAAATTCTCGTTTAATATGTAAAGGCTTGCGAATATTCTCCAAATAATGCTCCAATACTCTGTCTTTATTGCTGGATTGGATAGGCGAAGGCTAAATGGTTCCAAAATTAGCGCCATTTTCCGAACGCTCACCTCGGTTCGTTTTATCTTAACGCTCCTCACCATCCTCTCCATCCAGGCGGAGCGATATGTCCTGATCTATTTGGCAAAGCTCCGGTGATCACCGAGCCCCGGTTCCTGTTCTTATCACCGGGTCTTCACTTTTTCCCCGATTTCCTCTTGCGTGCGCTCGTTAACCGGGTACACGTGAGACCAAGTGCTCCCTCTCTCATAGGGATTATCCCGCATTACTTTCGGTTCGTGGATCACCATTAATGTACTCTTTGCCCTCGACGTAATTTTCTATTGCACTCACACGTATGGGTTAGTTTATACCCTTTGACTGCGAAGATAATAATTCATCCAAGCAAACACGACCTTGCAGCTTTAATATTCTTTTTTTTGCGCGAGATCGTCTTTTATGTACTTCCGTGCATTCAAAGCGTCTGTGCTTTGCGTCAAAAGTTTGCGAGCGTCTCGAGCTTTCGGCGTTTGCTAACGAACAAGTCCGCGGGCTAGTTACTAAAGAATATTTTGCACGAAAATGCTATTTTAATATCGCAACACTCCAGCGTAAAAGCTAGGTAGATGGATCTATAGCTCATGATTAAAAAATACTTATTAGCATAGCTCAATTTAAATTGTAGCCATGTGCGATTCTGCACAGTTATTCAATTATACGTTTTGCCAGTGTTTGCCCCATCGATTCACCTGTCAGTTCAACTGTCTGATTAGTGTTTCGTACGGAAACTTCTGAATATAGCACATCGATCTATTACCGTGTCCATTATAGCTGGAATGTCAAACAGACACTCCACTGCTTTGAATCTAATTTTAGGTCCACCGGTAAGCTCTGCACGTTTTTATATTAAAAGATAATAATTTTATTAATAATTACTGATTTATAATTAACAATATAATACTAATGACACTTACTCAACGTGATGCTTATTTTCGAATCCCATTTCTAACTGAAAGCTAAAGCAGGGCCAATATCTGATCTGAAAATTTCAGAAGGATAAATTGATGACAATTAACCGATCCGTCACGGCGGCTCGAAAACAACCAAATCGTCCGATGTGGTATATTTATAATAGAAAATAGACCCCACGCATTTCTAGTCCTGACTGTTTAAAAAAATAGTTATTCACGAAATGCTTCATAATTTGGTCGATATTTTGGATTTTTCTATGAATAATATGACGCGTAAATGACACGCACATACAGCGATGTCCCGCCGCATACTGAGACACATTGCCGATTACCGACCGCTGAGTTTTCGCGGCACGTGTCACTAGTACGTTTTTTTCCCGCAATCAGACAACAAAGGTCAATAATTATTTATTCTTGAGACTTTTTTAGACAAATACAAAATGTTTGTGATATGTAGAATTTATATTAAAAGAGTTATTAAAAAAAAAAATGGGATCCCAAATAGACCCCATCGACACAGCTAGGTTCAATTATGCTAGGTTATTATGGGTGACATGCAATTTTCTAAGGAGTCACCAAATCAGCATTTTACCTGTTGTTGTCGTGGTGCAGTATGATTTGGTTCCTATTGTCAAAGGCTGGTTCTGTTTTTTCAGTACTTCGTTTAAATCGTTTATTTGTCAAGAACACATTTTCAAATTGAGTCTTTCTTTGACTTTGTGAAGCTCATAGTATATTAGTCTTTAACTTTCTAATATATACTTCTTCTTCGTCTTCTTCTTTACGTGCCTTGCTCGTTTTCGGACGTAGGCGATCTTCTTGTTTCTGCCTTTTCTTTGTTGCGGAGAATGTGCGTGGCTCCACGACAGCTTCTTTCTTCTCAACCACCTTTAATCCTTCACTTTTACCTCCATAGTAGTCGCAGAAGGCGATACTTTGGTCCACGAATGATGTGTCCATTGTACTAAATTTCAAAAAGCTCCTGATCCTTGTGAAAAAGAAGGAAAGCACCACAATTTAAACGCTTACATTCGATTATTGTTTTCGCTATTGGTCATAACTGGAGATACAACGTGGACAAAACAGAAAACTCCTGCTCCTTGTGAATAAGTTAAAGGACGATTGTATCTTCAACATTCTTCGGTAGCCTTATATTCAAACCCTTCTTTATTGAGGATCAAGCTTAGATTCGAAGTTACTTAACCCTTTAACAGTTAGAGAAATTGACACAATTATATCTCCTACAAGAATAAATTTGCAATTGAATAAAAGTAGCTAAAACTCAGATTTAACGAAACTTATCGGTTCCATTCTATTCCTATGAATTAAATCGACACATTCCCATCCAAAAACTTCCACATAATAATTCCAGCACGTGTTGCTAGAGTATTCAATAACTTGAACAGTTGTCACACCAGGGTGACCATAGTGGTTAAAGCGTCAACTCACGCGGCGCTCGTTCAAAATGTTTATTCTGCAATTCAAGTTTTCAAACATGTTCCGTAATGGTTTGTTGTGTTGAATTGAGTTTTCCCGCAATCTCTAATATCAAAAAAATAATTGTTGTAGTATAAAATGTTCCTAATAATATCGAAGGTTAAAATCACCTGCATGTTTCGTCGGAAACTTCATCAATGGATGAATAGATGTTTTCGCGAAGGAAAATCTCACTCAATAATGATACAATGAAACCTTTGTTTCAATAAATGTAGAAGAGGACACATGTAGTTTTGAAACCTGAGTTGTTGTTGTCGGACAGAACTTTCCGGTAGACCTAATACAAATGGCGTTATGCTGCTCATTTTCTATTATTATCATTCTGACAGTTTGAATACTGATCTGAATTGAGAGTATGCTATAAAAATTAACAATGCGGATTATCTGAGTCTCTCTGTATTTTTTTTTATTCGCAAAATGCTTTATTCGCACGTCACGCGTTGCCAAAATTATGATACGGTTCCCGACGCTGACACAATAACCCGTTCGCACCAGCCATCATCCCGATGTTTATGAAGCTAGAGGATGATTCTTTCTCAGGGTTACGTGACACAGTAATCCGCGGCACGGTTATAAAGTCCGGGACGCGTGTCCCGCGGATCTAGTCTAGTTTCGCAATAGCCCGCGGGATGTGAAAATAGCAGCTGAGATTGCGACAGCGAGAATTCTGTCAAGGTCCAAGATAGCGGAGAATGTCGAGCGTCGCAGAAATGCGCGACGCTCTGACCCGGAATTCTCTAGCTCGGAAAATCCTCGGCGCATTTTCGCACAGCTGCCGCCAGCTGCTAATTATTTAATAGGTTATGTGTGACATGGCCGTGTTTACCGACGCTCTTTGATTGGTTTCGTTGATAGACGATTTGTTTTCATTCAATAAAAAACAGTCGGAGGCCAACATGTCTACCAGAAGTGCTTTTTTTTTATTGTCCTTTCACCGCCATCATTATTTTATATGTATTTATTAAAAACAAAAAAGAGGAAATGGCGTTTATCTCATGGCATATACATAATTTTGCATTCAATATTTAATAATAATGTTATAACGATCGTAATCCTAAGAAGCTATGTAGTTTTTATTTTAAAAGTTTTAAAAATAATTTTAGATTTTTATATACTATATATACATCTATTTTTTCTATCAATGTTTTATTTTATCAGCATTTTCTCCTTTCTTTAGAGTGTACGGTTAAAAATACAGATTTAGTCTCGTTTTAATGCAAAAATCACTTGGCATTTTAGCGTATACGCCCTAAATGTGTCTGGCATCAAAAGGGTTGAAGTTTTTAAAGAGAAATATATAAAATTCATTCGGGGATCTATTGAGAGAGGCATGGAATTGATTCGTTTATATTTGAGAATTCAGATGGAATTGAAAAATAGGTGGCGATTACTTTTATGGAGCCAAATAAAGTAAGCATTTTGAGATCGTTGCAAATGTGATCATATTATTTTTTTTTTCTAAACATTAATAAAATATTGGTATTTTACATGGCATTTGTTTAAATGAAATTATGAATAATTATCATCTTAAAGTTGTCATTGATTGAAGTCGGCTCGTGGGTAAATTATTTGGGGGTGCTGCGGAATATTAAAAATTAAAAAGTATATATTTGGTAATATTTTATTTGAAATATAAAAAATAAAGTAAACATACTAAATAATATTAAAAATCATAAAATAAGTGACAAGCGGACGTGGCTCTGAATCTGTGAGTCAGTATGACTGCACCGAATCCCTCCCCCCGCACTCCGCTACCCGCCCGCATCCATCCAATACCCGACATTGTTAGCGCTGACAATCAGACAGCGTTTTATTTATATTTTCATATTCATAATTAATAGGCATATATAAAAATATATTTTATTATTTGTTAATAATTTATTTGAATTAATATACATGGTGAAAATTGAACATAGTAGAGATGAGAGCGGAAAATCTTTAACATTTTGCTATCTAAAGAATCGTATTATTTTTATTATTAAATTGGGAAAGGATTGTTAAAATATTAAAACGTAAACAAGGTATTTTCAGACTTATTATAATTTAATTAATTTCTTTTCAGGATTTATTTATTATACCGTATAAATCCTATCGATTATTTTTTAATATGATTTACGTTATGACGATTGACTGTCTTATTTAAAATGTATTTCCCAAAAAATGCTGAAAATTTTCATTTCTGTGAAGATAATGATTTTCAATATCGAATGGGCATGTAAATTTTTATATTATTATTTATTGAATTATAATTTCAGAGTTCAGGTATATCATGACCGCGGCCAATAACCTCGTTCGGTATCTTCCACCAGACGGTGCTTCATAAATTTTCGAGTCGAAATAAACATCGGAATAGTTAGGAGGTCTTCTACGGCATTTCGTCGTTAGCTTTTTACGATCGTATGTGCGAATTTTTATGGAAATTTTATATCGGCCAGTTATGCGGCACTGTGTGTCACATTGATGTCGGCTGAAAAAAAAAAGCGCTTATTCGGTCGTCTGTGTTTCATGTGATAAAGCTTACGATATGAGAAATTTTTCATGGCCATAAAATTACACGGAACGGTTATGACATTGTTATTATTCCCGTACGAAAGTACACATACGGTGTTTACTTTCACTCTCGTCTCGGCGCCAAGTGTTGTTATCGTTCCTGAAAATACTATTTGCGAAGACGGTGGGTGCATTTGTACATATCTCCCACATCGCGGTGTATACAGCCACGAAGCCGGCTGAAATTAGCCATTTCCGGTTATCGCTATTCGGTGTCGGTTGTAATTGTGTTTCTTTTCCGCGGGCTGTTTGTCTTTCAGCCGGGATTGTTGTGCTGAAATAAAACATTGTTTAATGACGGGGAGTTTAGAAAAATATCCTCGGGTCGAATATCCTTTTTGTCTTTTGCTGTAAATGGACTTCCAGCTGGGACCTGCCACTTGGATTGATCGTGCCACTTCCACCAGAATCGATAATCATTTCCTTTTATTTCTCGAGCAATTTTATATATTTCCAAAATACTGTTGTTCCACAGGGAAATATAATATTTTTTTTACCACTTTTCGCACTATCGTTTATACACTTAACCCCTTCGCCACTCGGCTGTGCTGTATTCAGTTGACGAATTAAATTTTCCGCATAGCGTCCCTGGCGCCCCGACGCCGGATTAATTGACTCATCTGTTAAACGGCACATCTGGAAAATATCCCATTTTCTCCCCGCATTCTGCGTTCAAATTGCGTGCAAATTAATCTCTCGCGCGTTGAATTTTTCAGACGCACTAATTTTTTTTACGGGCCTCGCACTCATCCGTTCGAAACCATTTGCCATAACTGCGATCGACGAAATGTGTTTAATACAATTTAATTTAATATCAAAACGTTTTACTTTCTTGAAAATATAGATAAATTATGGAAAACGTTGCTGAAATTATACTCAATGTCAACTAAATATTGAGAGCATTATTAAATTTCAGCATTTGTATCATGAATAGTTTTTTTATTGTGCTGAGATACGAGAATGTGTTTGTTTTACGCAATTGTAGGGACCTTTCTCCATATATATATATGAATTCTAAATCTTTTTTATTTCCTGAAAACTATTTTCTATTGTGGTTTGCGTTATATGTCGCGATTACGCAATATTTCGCGAAACTTATTTACCGTGTAGTTTGATCAAAAAATAATCGGATTATTTTTTGGTAGAGGTATATTTATTTCTGACGTATCTTGGCATTGGTAGCCATATTCATTTTTATTGGTTTTTAATGATTTTACGTGTTTAGCGATTTTTTACTTATGGAAAAATGGAATATATTCAAATAATTTTTGGCCAAAAACTTTAGTCAGCAGTTTTCAGGGATTTACCCTCCTGCGACTTCTTCTTATTCCAGAAGATGACAGAAAAGGATGACGTTTTGCCAATAATGAGGAGACAAAGACAGAGTCTCAAATCAAAACTCGTTAATAAATTATATTAATTATATTAAGTTTATTAATGCTTTCAGGATATTAATGCAAATTTTCCCCTGCGTCAAATTTACCAATATTGGCAATCCCGGCGTATGTTGGCGCGCGATAGCCAAGATCATTAATACAAATTGGTCTTATTAATATCCAGAGTTATTAGGTAGGCCCCGTGTCAGCTTAAGAGTTTCGCCCGTAAGATTGAACGCGGAGATTTCGGTCCGTGAATTATCACTTTGGGATACTTTGTTCTACAAATTTGGGACCGCTGTACCAAATTGCCGCACTATTATACGGCGAATTTCAAATTTATGCATTGTGTGTATAATTTCGATCAAATTTGGCCTTTTGTATTCGGCGGCGTAATGTATTCCGGGATCTGAAAGTTGATATCTTTCGGATGGCGCAATGAATCGCTGACAAAACCGACAAGGGCCCTCCGTAATTGCTCCCACGGCCCTTGGCGAAGAATCGAAAAGTGCCTCGGCGAACACTGAGCGACCTTTCAGATTTTTTCTGACCCTCGGCCATGTTCTCGCCTTTGTGTTGTCCAACTAATTGACTAACGAGTCTTTGGACAGATGGATAATTAAATTAGTGAGGTTTGGAACCGTGTCCGTTTTGTGGAATATGATTTTTATTTGCCGGATGATTTACATCCTTAATTAGGGAACAAACGTTGTACACTGTATAAACTGTCGTAATTGTTTAATCATGACTATATATATATATAAATTTAACCTAGACCAGTGATGACTAATCTTTTAAACTTGAGTGCCGTGTCACATCTATTTGCGGTTATTTGGGTTTATTAGAGCAAATCATTTAGACCAAATCTCATGAAAAAAAAAACAAATAAAGGAATTAATTAAATAAATAAACAGTAAATACTAAATTTCATGAAAATAATCTAATAACTCGTGATAACGCTGGGAATAAGGTCTTTTTAATATTTTCCAAACGATTTTTTTCAGATATTTCTATTTTAAAGATCAGAATTAAGAAATAAGAATACAGGGATCTAAAAAAACATCAATGTGTTGACCCACTTATGAACATTGTGCTGATTAAAGTTTATTTTATCCTCATGATTTAATTATTTCAATCTTACCATGGCAAGTATACGTCCAATAGCTTCCATAAACAAATTGCGAATGTAAAAGTATATAAGTCAACCCTCCTATAGCGCTTACTGCTATAGAGTGGATACTGCCTTTTAGATCTCCGTTTTCTACAAAACGCTACGTCTATGAGGCGGGTTTCAATTACATGTTCTCTATCTTGACGCTATAGGAGGTCTGACTGTTCATGTTATCCCTGACTCGTACATTATTATTATGGTGGAATGTACGAAATTAGTCTTTTTGAGACAACACGATTCTAAAAAACGTGCATATTTATTTCAGGCCCTGAATAATATTCAACATTGTCAGATTAGTGACATTGAATAAATAATTGTACAATACTACCGTATACTTTTTTACACGATCTCTGTGAACAGAGATTCGGCCCTATTTATTATTTATAATATTTTTACGTTTTTTCTTCCACATGAGCAGACGTATAATGTAGTAATTCAGGATGTACGATTTTATAAAAAAATATTTCAAGTGTCTAATAGAATATTCATGGCGCGCTTTCGAAATTCTTTCATGAAAAATAAATACGTATTACTGAAAAATCTCAAAAATATCATAACGCCCTTGGCATTTATTTATAAGGTTCCTTGAACTCTGACATATGATGTTTAATATATTCCAAAATGTTGCTCTTTACATTATATATTATGTTAACAATGTCTAATCTGTGTCTTTATTTTGTTTGTTTCAGGTAAAAATACTTATACATCATACGCTGAAAATTCATATACAAGTATGTATTTATTAGTATTTTTTTTTATTGTATATGCCGCGATCATTCTGTAGTGCCAGGGTACAGGCTACAAGATGCTTGTGGCTTGTACCCTGCTCCCAGTATATTACATCGTTCAGCTTAACCTCACCATTACAAAATTAATTTGTCCGGTTGCTGAATTTCGCTTGAGCTATCCCTGACCTAGACCCTATACCCGTGACCCAGTACATCCCAAAGTCGTATATCATAAACACAGGTGTAGAACAATTACCGGACGCTGACGCATTCATCGGTGGGTGGTGCGGGCGGATCGTCAGCACCCCCGGTTCCCACAGGGTTGATTTGGGTCTCGTTCGGTGATATATCTTTCGTCCGGTCGTTAATAACCCTGATGTACGACCGGGGCCGCAGGTACTGATATTAATAACGGCCAAGATGTCGCTCGATACGTGCCGGCGGTTTCCATTTTCCACGTCGTGATTTTTTGCTTTGTTTTCTTTTCTGTGTATCGTTTTCGAGCAGCTGCATGAGCGCTAAATCGATTTATCGCCCCGGGCGTCGTATTTTAACCCTTTAAACTGACGGCGTCGCGTTCGGGCGCCGCCCGCCGCCTCTAGCGCCTCGTTAATATTTGAGTTATGCCGATATAATACACTCGTCATCTCTTTGATTATTTCGTCGGAGATGGGGAGGCGTGGCGACGGAGGATCGAATAAATATTTTTATCGCGTCACGTAGGATTATACGACCTAAGTAAATTAGGGCGCATTGTCGAGAGTTGTTATAATCATCAATCACCATGGGGGCTGTATGGCCGGCGATGAATTTCGCACGCTTCGATTCGTTTTACTTCGGAGATTTTCCGAATTATGAGGCGCGTGACATCGTTCGAAAGGACGTGCCCGATTTGATGGATTCATGAAAAATTTTCTTTTGTGCCTCGTTGACCAGATTTTCCTTATCCCCTACTTACATACGGTACGGACGAAAATTGCAAAAAAATAGTAATTTTAGTACATTTAAAAAATAGCTATGATAAAGCCCCGATTATTAATATTTAAAAATTATCTGGGTTTTGTAAAACAGCGATAAGAGCATGGATAGACTTGTCTAAAAAAGTTTATAGAATAAATATTGTAAATAATCATTGGCCTTTATTGTACACAATTGTGAAAAAAATTAAAAACAACCAATATTCATTTCTGTTGCTACGGGCGCGATGTTTTTTCGCACTCGCATCCGGTACAATGTGCCAAGTGCGAGTGAAACGTACAAGTGACACGCGCCGCGAGAACTCAGCGGTCTGTGCTCCTACATCACCGAGAGCCCGTGTCATTAACGCGTCATATTGATTAGTTAAAAAATCCAAAATATTAAGCATATCATGAATAATTATGTTTATTCTTAAATTAATCTATTTACAAAAATAAATAAAAGATATTCACGAATAATTTATTAATATCTCAACTTGAAAAGCTTGGGGTGTCTTATATACCCCCCTCGGACGACTCGCTTGTCTTCGAGCCGCTGTAATAGATCGGTTAAAAGTTCAGTTTTTAAGAAAGCAATTTTAATAAATTTTACAGCCAGTTTGTATTTAATTAAAATTGAAAAAACACATAGTGATGAAGAGTAGGTTTTTGTTTACATGTTTTAAATTAAAAGATGGTTCTTAGACTTCTTTTTTGAATGTTGTGATATAAACAAACTATAAAATCATTCTACATATCATAGATAGCCATCGCTCGTTTAATCGGACTCATCTAATTATCTGTCGTCGAAAATCGATTCAAATTAGATTTATATTCTACTTAATTGTTGGAAAAATCGATGTCGAGTCGCACTCGACATGTGATTGCAAGGGGTTTATAAAGTTATAGCAAGTCGAATTGAATATATAAATAAGAGAAATTCATTCTCTGACTTGATAATCAATTTATTCTTTATTATCTTAATTCTGTTGACCTCTGATCTACTGAAAAAGGCTTTTAAAGGTCACGCCCTTTAGACACTGTGATGAAGAAAATTCGATATTTATCAATGGTTTCTGTATACATACATTGCGAATATGATCAATCGCAGATTATCCTGATTAAGTTCTCTCTTGTTCTTCAGATAATTCTAACGCTACATATACATTGGATAAAGACGAAGCCCTTTCTTGAATTAACCCATTCAGTAATCTATTATTGGGCGTTTCCTATTAATTTATCACATCCCATAAATAAATCAACCTTAGAATGCTCTATATTTATTTACCCAGCATAAATTTTCAGCAATATGAAATAGCTTTTCAACCGAGCTGGTTAATTTTTTTGCAGATTTTCCCCCTAATAATGGAGTGTAAAATTGTATACTTCAGACTTTCCATTAAGTGATCGAAGCACGCATACCTCCTCAGCCTAACTTTTGGAGGATAGCGTTGTTGATCCCTCGTTTCGTTCAAGTACAGTTTTCGAACATCCATTAATTAGGTAAAAAAAAATCAATCGTGGTTTTAAATGTATTTATTTAAGTAACAGAGATGAGTTTACCATTGTTTACATACATAATTCAATCCAATCCGGCTTGTCTCCCGGATAAAGGATAAGGTAAGCCAATAAGCCGAAAGGGACTGCTTTAAACTAGACTTTGTAGCGAAACAATGGTATCCCATAGATTGCAGGACCTCCGTTACACATCTGCAAGAAATTCGACGTTATCAAAACGAACGGTGGTTATCAGTTTGAAATTATTACGGTCGCCCCATTGTCAAGTGTCATGTATATAAGTTTCATTGTTTCGTTTGTGTATCCAATTTGTTTGCGCAAATATTTACGTTTCAGCCGATCGGTTGTTTTGTGTCGAGAGAAAAAAAAATTGGAAATGAACGTCGGCGCCCTTCATTTGCTGAAAATTATTAGATTTTCCGTTCGGTGCCCGAAATGAAAATTGGTTTTCGCCGCTCCGAATTTGGAGTGGGGTCTCAACCGGCTGTCAAGAGTCAATAGGCCGTATTGTCAGTCAAGATTTGTTGGTTTTGATTTTATGGATTCGGTTAAATGTTGAAATAATGCTGAAAGAAATGCGGGTCGAACGGTTTTCGCGTTACGCACGCACGTGTTGTAGACAGACATCGCGAAACGTGAGTCATCTTGTCTCTCTCTTTTTTTTAATACTGCATAAATATTTTTTCCGTTTTGTATTACGAGCGAAATTGCTTTCCGTTGCCAAGACAAGTTGTTGCGGAATATTTTATTGCTGTAAAATTTTTCGCTAGGTCCTCGATTGCGAAAACTGCGGTGATCTTGAAAAATTATGAACTTGAACATTCAGCTCAGATGTAATACGGCGAAATCTATCGTTTTTTCTAGTAAACTTATATAAAAAAAATGACGAATGCGGGAATACGATATTTTTAGCTTTTTTCAAATTCTATCTACAGTGAAACTCCGTTTTTACGTGCCCGGAATTAACGTTTTCCCGCTATTTGCGTTCAATTTTTACGTTTTATTTTAGTACCTTGTTTCTAATCCCGAATCTACGTTTTTTCTCTAATTAGAATTATTATTATCAGCCCAATAAAAAATATAAAAACGGGATTTCATTGTATTTTAGTTTATTAAATTGGACACGGAGGTAGAATATCACAAAAACTATTACTCAATTAATAAAATGTGTTACGACACCACAAATGACAATAAATCAAGGAAAACGATAGATGCGAGAATAATTTATGCTTGTTGGATAGACCGAGGTTCCTCAGTGTTATTTTATCGTACAATACTCTAATTTATTGTAGAATACATTAGATTTGTCCTCATTAGTATATATTATATATACAATTAATTGCTTTTCATCGTGGTTATAGAAAGCTCTTTATTATTCCGGCCATGCATTACACTCTTACGTGGCTGTGTGTGTGTGAAGAGAATCAGATATTTGATGTTGTGTAAGTGGTTATGTAAGAATTTTCCTAAAGGAGTCCCAATCGATCTGCTCTCTCCCTCCACCACATTCGTACAATATAATAACTTCCTTTTATTAATTGCGCGAGCCGAATGAGAAAGTTTCGTTCGTATCGCCGCTGTGCTGAAAATTCACTTTCATAAATTTTGTATTAATGCTCAATTTGTTCTCGAATCCATGTCGAGTTATTTTTTTTTTGCACGAATCGTGTGCGGGATTAGGTTTGCGGTGGTCGTATTATGCAAATTATCTACGGCAGGTCTGTGGTCGCAGACAGTCATTCGCCCCGCCCCATTGTTAAAAGCTTTCTTCTCCATCCGAATATCCATTAGAGCCGCTCAGGGTTTCGGCGATGGTAGACGTAATGGGTGTGCACTAGGCCGCTCTGAGACATCAACCAAATCCGCTGGCATTCGCTGTAACCAAACGTGTGCCCTCGTGCAAACAGTTTGAAGGGCAGAGCCCCCCGTGTCGAGAGATTCACTAGGACCTTGACCCAACCCCTGCCGGTGGGTGCTATCGATCTGCTCCGGATCCTCCTGATGTTGTGTGTGGTGTCCCCCAAAGATTGATTCAATGCCACGGCTTACGTAATGCACTCGCGATAAAATACCATCCGGCCACGCTTCTATTTTATTATTATCATCATTATCCGTTATTTGCCATTGTGGGTATTGGCATCCATTCAAATTTTCGTCTACGAAAATACTTTGCGATTGATGAAAAACTTATATATCCCATTCGAGTGATGGACCGATCCCGTGTCAGATATTAATTGGCCGATTGTTGAGTGAGAGATGACTTGTGTTGGGTCCAATGCGGTTTCAACTGTCCCAAGATAATGCTACTCAAGAAAATTTACGCAAATTTACTGTAAATTCTATTATTGAAATCAATTGATATTACCATTCTAGTAAAAAAATAGACTGAATCAAAAGAGAAGAGAAATGAAGAACGATTGTTGCCAAGAATCCTCTGGATAGATCTTCTCATCGAAGACTCATCATTATCACATTCTTTGGATATATGAAAGAGAAAAAAATAATAGAAAATTATCTGAAAATTAATTACTGGTTTTATAAACACTTTATGAGCCGTTCACGCCAAAAGGCGTGATTTTGTAGCCAAGCGTTATGAGCCGTTCACGCCTTTTGGCTTGAGAGCCATGCCCCCCCACTTATCATTTTTTTTCTGACCACATTTGACCACAGAAGGATACACGTGCACGTTAGCTTGGATTATCATTACATTAAACCCATGCGGTTCCCAGGCTAGGTTTGATGTATAAAAACTTGCGGCTCATAAAGTGTTAAAATAACTGTATTGAATTGAAAAGGCCTTTTTGTCACAATTTCCCTTTTTGCGGCTATTAAAGGCAGTAACGGCTCGTGGGTTAAATATTTGGGGGTGCTGCAGAAGATAGTATGGACGGCGTGGGACTGCTCCGAGTCGCAGTGTATCACGGGGCTTAGTGATGAGAAACTCCCCCAACCCGTTGCCACTACGCATCCATCCAATACACGACGCTGGTAGCGCTGACGAACAGCCAGCGATTTTGCTCTACATTGTGCAACGTAACACTAAATATAAATTTGATTTATATTTTTAGGTACATAATCAATAGACCACGTCTCACGTGTGAGACTCAGGTTTCTTTGGCCTCGACTGCCATTCGAGAGTCTGGCAAGGCCCATACGCTAAGCGAGTGTATTGTGGCTGTCAAATGGTGATGATGATTTAAAAATATATTTTTCTTCAATTTGCCTGGGGGTGCTGCAACACCCCCGTTAGTCGCTTAAGCCACTTTTTCCACTTTATCTGTATAAAGTGTTACTCCTGTCATATTCCGCTTTAACTCTGGTTGTTGGAATATCATTCATAGAGTTAAAATACAGTTAACCCTTCTATAGCGCCGTGATAGGCAACCTGCCATATAGAAGACAAAAATTGAACGAATCATATAACTAACTTTTTATTTTATTTTAAATCTATTTTTAAATAAATTTTATTGTCAACCAAAAAGTAATGGCCTTTATTTCGCGCAGCAAATTATTACATATTTACAAAATCGTTTAATTATTGCATTTCTTTCTGAGTTTAAAACTATTTGTGTCAACATATTCATAGATATCCATATTTGCTGGAATATTTCAATCACATTTATCTGATGGCCATCGCTTTTCAAGAGCATTTCCATTTCCTGGCACTACGCTCTCGCCGGCTTATAATTAATTATGATTCAATATCCTTGAGCCGTACGACTTTTTCGATTTTTATCTCAAGATTTCATGCAAGACCAATTTCCGAAGTCATTCAGATAAAAGAGCTGATTTCAGTAATTGTCCTTTGTGCCTATTGATTTTCCAATCCCGCTCCAGACGTGACTCCGTCGACATTGAATTAATACTCGAATATCCACAGTACCCGCTCGACTGGAAACAACTTCTAGTTCTTCTGGATAATCCGCGCCGATTTGCATCGTTATCGGCTATACAGTGTGCGTGTATCCCACGGGACTCTCCCACCTGCAGCAGGGCCGGAGGAGCCGCGTCGAACGAACTCGCTTAATTCGGATTATTCGTAACGGGCGGAGGTTTTAGGTTAATGATTCGAGAAGAAAATTTTCCGATCTCCTTTGAGCAGATTATCTCGCCATTCCGCTTTTTCTTTTCATATCGCAAAGAACAAGGGAAAATGTTTTTTTGTTTCATTGAGAAAACCTCTTAATGGTAATGAGGGGTTTAATCAACGCCATGGCCCGTGAAAATGTGCCCGGTAACCACACAATTAGCGATTTATGGTTTTTAATTTTCTTTGCTTTCAATGCCACCTTTAGACATTTGACTCGAATGTTTTTGTGGCGTTTGAATACCTTTTTTGTTATTCGAATAATGGACAACGTTAAAATATCCAGATATGGAAGATGATATATTGAAATGCTTAAGAATACAGCATTTTTTTATTAAATAATTAGCAGTTCGAATCATTAAAAATATTTCTTTAACCTAGCTGTGCTATTTGGCACTTAGTACAATAAATAATCATTCACCTATATTGTCAAAAATTGCGGAAAAAAAATAATTGGACGTGATGTTTTTTCTCGCTCGCATCCGGTACGACGTGCCAAGTGTGAGCGAAACGTACTAGTGTCGCGAGAACTCGGCGGCGTCTATTCAGTCTGCGGGGAGACATCGCCGAGTGTGCGTGTCATTTACGCGTCGTATTGATTAGTAAAAATTCCAAACCAAATTATGATTTTTATTCTTAAAATAATCCGTTTTCATTAAAAATGTCAAGATATTGATGAAGAATTTATCAATATCTTTACTTGTAATGCTTGGGGTCTATAATGGACCCCTTTCGGATGATTCGGTTGTTTTCGAGCCTTAATACTGTCATTTATTATTGATCTTTTGGCATTCAAAGATCACATTGGAAAAATTAAACCAACATGATCTCCTCGGTGTTACGGAAAAATTACGTCAATTCATATTACGTCAAGATACGCCAATGTGCCCAAAACAAAAATTCTGTAATTAATATCTATAATTATTTTATAAATTATAGAGATCCATTAGGATTCATTATTATTTCACTGTAATAGGAAAATTCCTGAAAATACCAAAGCTTTGAAGCGTGACCCTACCTTTTCCACATATGTAACTTTTCCAAGGAATCTTATCTTATACGTGTTTATAAGCCATTTACTTATTTTATTATATCACATTCATACGTTTTCCTCAGCTTTATGAATACTTTGCTGAACGCTGTCAATTTTCCGTTAGTACATTTGCATTTTTCATGTTATTTTCCTTTCGATTGGAATCAATATTCCAATAAATCAGAGGCCAAATCGGGTCGAGACCTTCAAAATTGCGCTTTGCATGTTGAAGGGCGCGCTGCATTCGAATCAGAGGGGAGGTGCCCTTGGCCTGACGCAGCCTCGATCGTTCGGCCCAGTTCCTCTGAAAACCGGGCCAAGTTCGAATCTCCCGTCGCTTGGCAACCGGGAACCTTTCAGCTGAAAGATTTCGCTACGCTATCGGCTCTTGTGCAATAGACTAACGATTTTTTTTTGTCTTCGTTCATATTGACACATAGGAAATTAACAGTCTCTCAAAGTATTTTCGGGAGATGGAGGCGTGCAAATCAAATCTGCTCCAATGACCATTAGCGAAAATGAGAGATTTAATTTATTTTATGAATTTTAAGTAAAATAAATCACGATTATGTGATATTTGAATTCGTTGCACATCGGAAAAATGAATTTTCCGCATAGTAGAACGTGTCCTTCGTCGAGACCGGAACGGATTTAAAAGTTTTAAACGGAAATCCGCTTAATGTGCTTTTTAGGAGCGAAATTCAAATGTCCGCCGAGCTGAAAAGTCATAAAATCATCAAATCAAATGAGACGACTTTTAAAGAGGAAGGCTTTACATGAAACTTTTCCGGCAGGCCCTCAAATGTATTCAGTTTTATATTCATGTGCGTGTATAACGGCCCTGAAGGTTTATTTTATTATGAATCCTCTCATTTTATATTCAGTTTTATAACATTTAAATTTAATTATTTAATATTTAAAAACGAGATATATATTGAATATGAATCAATGCGATAAAATCTCGATTTTCAGTGTGAGAAAGGTTCAGGATTCGTAATTTTAAAGTGGATACTGTTATTCTGTTCACGTCTCCGCCATATATATTTCCATATTATAAGTATTCGCATTATATTCATAAAATATAAAAAAAAATGAGACGGTATTATCCCGTAACCCTCGTATTTTTTGCAGCTTATTTTTTTTTTCGAGACTCCAGGAAGTGCGATTCTGAAATTGTGCGCTCGGATAACCCGAAAATTACTATATTGATTCAGCTGAAAACTATTATTCGTCGTACAGTTTCCGGTTGTAATCCCGTCCGCTCTTTCCGTATTTATAATTTAGGTCGAACTTGTTTGCGAGAAAATTTCACTTAGCGAAAAGCGCGGCCATTAACAATTGTGGAGCTCAAACCGGGCCTAAAATTTGAATTTTCTCCATGCGAAAGCCGGACAAAAAAACCGGCGATACCCTTTTCGCCGTATCCGGATTATGAAAATGAATGTGATACAGTAAAAAGGATAAACAATGAGGCGAAGGGTTAAAAATATTGGGCGCGGTGGAAAACTCTCATCCCCTCCCATCGCTCCCGAATAATAAATCTTTGGCACATTAACCACAGTACGTTATATAATAAATAAATAATATCTAGCTAAGAACTATGTATGTTTTTATTATTATTTAGTAATAAGTCAAGCGATAGTATCGAATCAATCGTGATTTATTGATTTAGTTTCTCAATTCGCCGAACATGGATCGGTGTGTTGGATGGGTCGGAAAATTGAAAACAATAAAGCGCCATTTTTTTTAATCACTCGGTGATGAATGGACCGTTTTGTGTCCGTTCGTTTGTCATGGACTTTCCCGATTGTGTATCTGACAGTAATTTATATTTCTTTCAGCCGAACAAAAGTGACGTATGATTCTCTTTTTTTAATACCCTTCACTCTTTTAATTGTTATTAAAATTTAATTAAAATGCCTTTTGAATTATCCGAATAATCTACATCCAGTATTAGTATCACTGATATTTTATTATTAGTTTTTTTTTTATATATAGTATATCTATGTATCTATTAATTTTATGATACTATTGTACTTAGGTGGGTGATTCCATCTCATAAAAATCAAATCGTCTAGAAATCCTCGTCGTAGGAGGAATAGAATCGGTTTTCAGATCATTGAGCCATTAAATAATAAGGCGGCAGACAAACGAAGATTGGATGTCTTCGAGACTTGGTCTTGGAGGGCGGATGATTCGAATCCAATGGTCGGTTTAAGAGAATGAATGTGTTCATCGTCAAGGGCTTAACAATTAAGATTAGCTTTTTTATAAATGTATACGTTATTCAGACACGTGGCGATAAGATAAGAGGACAACCTGAAAAAATTAATGGTGATCAGATCTAATCCGGGATAGAAACTAACTTTTTTAATAAAAATCCTAAATATCAGAAAAAAATTATAGTTTTTATTGTCCGCAATTGGGAAAAAAAATAAAAACACTAATATTCGCTTCTGTAGCCACGGGTGCGATGTTTTTTTCGCTCGCATCCAGTACGAAGTGCGAGCGAAACGTAAAGTGACACGTGCCGCGAGAATTGAAATAACACAGGTATGCATGTCATTTCCGCCTCATATTAATTAATATAAAATCCAAAATATCAACCAAATTTTAGAGCATATCATGACTAATTATTTTTATTCTTAGAATAATCCATTTTTTGTTAAAATGTCATTGATATTGATGAAAATTTCATCGATATCATGACTTTAAATGCTTGGGGTCTATTTTTCATTATAAATAGACCCCTTTCGAACGACGCGGTTGGTTTCGAGCCGTCGTGACAGATCGGTTAAAGATGATCCTCTACTATTCGTATTTATTTTTAAAGTATTTGAGAGAAGATTACAGTAAATACTACAGCCTATCCCTTTAATGGACAATCTATTATTTTTTCCACTGCGGAGTTCACTTGATCAGGTGCTTCTTGTTGTGGATCTAACTAAGCAGACATGGGCTCTATACCCTCACATACTACAGACAGAGATTAGGGGTAGAACAAAAACAACATGTATTTTCTATGCTTATTTTAAATTTGTAATGCCCCTGAAATATTCGTTGCCCCAGCTCTTGCATTTTCTCTGAACGTCCATAATATAACTTTTTACTAGGTCAAGGTCCACGTGTCTAAGCCAAAGATCTTCCAAAAATCCTTTCACGTCTTGCAGCATGTTATTGCTAGTCTTAGAATGATTTTGTATATCTGACACTTGGAGTTAAGGATTAACTAAGGATCTTAGACCCTACCAGCTTACCAGAATGGAAGCTTTTATTAGCGGCCAGCGGCCTTATTGTACGTTGATTACATTATTTGCTTATATCTTATTTCATCGACCTGAATAGATTTAAAGCTGCGAGATCTTGTGTAAACTGAGGGTATTTAGATCATTGAATCATTTATATTTTATGAGGACGTATACGTGTTATGGTGATACGTTTTAAATGATCCTTTGCCATGAACCATGGATATGCTAGCTTCTGCGATAATTATTCTGGATTGATTTGCTGAGATTACACCAGGGTTCTTCTTAGCAGATTATTGTCAAAACTTACAACTCTTTGCTGTGAGAACTGCCCCATAAACAATGGTCTTTGTTGCGTTCTTCTTCCTCGCATTCCTTGTTCTTTTCTGTGTTTTAATTTTTCGTGAGCTGTAACAATTCTAGTTCTTGTACCTTACCTCTACTTTTACCTCTGTTTTGTAGAAGGCGATATTTTGGTCTATACATGTCGATACGATAGTCTGTAGCGTTTAAAATAAAATGTATGACGTTTAAAAAAATAAAGCTTAGTATTTGTTATATTCGAAGAGTTTTATATGTAAGAGACGTTTTAACGTCGCGACGTTTAATTGCACACTGTGCTGTCGGCGCCGTATCCGGCTCTTAGCAACCCTGTGGTGGGGGGTTCTGTGATAACTGGCGCGTCACGCACACAGTCGTGCGAATATATATCAAGATATCTAAGCCGTGCATACGGGCTTCTCTTGACATTCTTTATAAAATTCTAGCGAAATGTACGTCGGGCCTTAATGCATATTCCCATTCCGCGCTAATGGTTGCATTTCATTAAAATGTGGCGCTCGCACAGCATTTTTGCCACACTCAATTATTTCGTACCATTACTTTCGAATATTGCCCTCGGGCGGCTCTATTACGCCGGAGTGGCATAATTGTTTATTCGTTCGGTTGCCATTTTTAATTTTCTTCTAGTTTTTTTTTTCGCCATTGTGACGAATATCGTATTGTTGAATGGAGCGAGGGCCGTAATGACTTTTCTTTTATTGTCGGTGCAGGAGAGGGCGGATTTTTGGGTGGTCCACGGGGGGTAGGGTTAGGGGTTGTGTGGGCGTTAGCGGCGTGCATTTATGAGCAAATTTATGATGATCATTCGTTTGCAATTGTTGAGCTCTCGGCACTAGACATCTTCCAAATGAAAATTTAATGCCTCCGCCGGAGTTTATTTCTATTTCGAAATATATGTGCGCACATTCATAACCGCTGCAGCTTTTCAGATAGCATCAAATATTCATGCGGAAAATTTATGTTGCATTCGAAAATTCTATTTTGATTTATTGATCGAATTAATAATTTATTTTCGGCAAATTTTCCGCTCTTCTCTCTCAATTTTCTCTAATGAAATTGTGCAATTTTGTAGAGAGATGGACCGCGAATTCGATTCGGTCTCCTGTCCACCGTCGCCTGATTAATTGCGCTCACACTGACATTTAATACCGCATCCCTTTCCCAGCTCCGACATTTTAAATTATTGTATGCCGCGGCAATAAAAATATAAACACACAGTGAAACCAGATCTATCGTCTTTTCGCATTTATCTTGTTAAACAATCCCGCATTCATTGTTCTCGGTCTATTATTTTCCTCAACAGGGGGTGCTGCGGAGGATTAAAAATTAAAACATGTATATTTCAATAGTGACTCAGTGTAGACGGCGCGGGACTGCTCCGAGTTGCAGTGTATCAGCTTAGGGCTTAACAACGAGAAACTCCCCCACTCCGCTGCCATCCCGCATCCATCCAATACCCGACGCTGGTAGCGCTGACGAGCAAACAGCGCGTGGTGTAACACTAATATACATAATATATAATCAATAGACATATATATATAAATATATTTTTCAAAAGAACGATGGGTCGAGGTTTTTCACATAATGAAAATCTACATTTTATCAACGGCCATTTTGTTATGAACGAACTATCTTCATTTGCGATCTCTTAGAAAAGTTTCGCTCTTATTTTCCTCGATTTAAATTCTTTTCCCCTTGACAGAATGCCCGTGGAGAAATTTCACGTGTCAGAGATGAACTCTGCTCTCCGCCTCTCTGAAAAGATCTTTAAAATGCATTAAGGATTCTTTCCGTCGTGCTTTCGTTTCCTTTGTTCTCCGCCACTAAATCGAAATAGTTTTCATCCGCGATCTTGTATACAATCAAGCCTCAATTTTCACGATAGATGGATTTTCGTGAAAATCCCTGTAAATCGAATAACACGGCATAAACTTTTCCAAAAATTTATTTCAATCACAGTGAATGTAAATGAAAATGAATATAAAAAATCATAGTGTAGCAGTTTCAGCCACGTTTTTAATGGATTCGAAACTTTCAACATCAATCCGCATTCTACTTGTTTATTATTTTTTTTTATTATAATACAGGGCCCGCTTTTCCGACGACAAAGTTTTAATTGGACGTAAATACTTGGGAAAAACTAACGATACTTTTCAATAAATTTATTCCGATACCGCCAAAATTAAATTTCTCAATGTGCAGCAGCACCGAACGGCTTAATTGTATTAAGGCCAATATTTAATATAAATTTATGACGCTAAAAAATGAATGATTAATTATCGTGCCATTTTTTTTAAAAAATTAAATTCTCTCCATTGTCGTCGTCGTTCGTAGGAATTTTTGCAGTAAAGATAAATTGATCATGACATATTTTCACATTTTTCTCATGCCGAGACAAATTGTATGTACAGTGTCTTGTATCCATCATCGCTTCATCGCACTAATGTCTGTGTTAAATCTACCGACATATTGAAGCTATTTTATGTGAATACATTTTGACGGTTATTTATTTTTATTATTTCAGAGCCGAAAAAGGATAAGAACGATGGCGGAAGCAGTGGCGGGGGTGGTGGTGGTCCCGGAGGCAACAACGAAGGCAGCGAGCACGGAGCCCAGGGCACACAGCGTCCTGATCGCCCTGCCACCTTAGCGCCTGGAAAATTGTCCAGAAGACTAATGTGCTACCATTCTGAACACAGTAAGTACAATAATTACTCAATCACGATACGTGCCAAATTACACAATCTGCTGATTTTTACATAAAAAATACGGCGTAATATTTAGTCATTGATCGCATTGCGTCAGAGCGTCAGCTCTTCTTATACGAAATATGTCAATAGACAATCGTAAGAATCATTAATTATTTATATTCTTTTGATCTATTGTATCTTATTTTAAAACGTTGCATTCATAATGATACATCGTATCCAAGAATTGGTGATTTAATGTTTAAAAATGCATGAAACAATGTGTTGCCAGATGTTATATAAAGCAGATGTCTAAAACGCAGGGATAATCGTGATGGAATTTATTATTAGAGCCAAATTTCATTGGTTAGAGATTCGGTTTAAGACTCGGTTGTGTACGATACGTATCGTAATTATCGTGCATCAAATTTTATTTACACGGATTCATTTCGGATTTTAGCACTCCGTAAATATCGTCGATAATAAATTCTAGGAAGTCGCCTCGACCGTACGCCGAGTCGAGCATTACCGTGAAGTTCAAATGCATTTGGCAAACGCCAGAGTTATTTTAATGTAGTTCATGAATTGGACCTCGTGTTCCACATTCGATATTCTATCGTCCGATTTGTTCCTAACATGTGATGTATACGCGAATAAACGTTAATTGTTTTATTTTTCAGTGGTCGATGGATCTCAGCTATCGCATCTACCTCAGCTGCCGCCACCGCCTATGCAATTGCCGCCGCAGCTAGTCCTCTCCGAATTACCCGAGCCGCCAATACCGCTCTCGGAGATTGGGCCGATTCCACCGCCGCCTATGTTTAGCTCTCCGAGTCCCACTTCCTTATCCAGGCAAAAGTGTAATACACTACCAAATTCCTGCAGTACGGGAATGGTAAACAATCTTCTCAATGCTGTGCCATTAGATCTTTCCGATTACGATTACGAAGGTGAGTTTATATATTTTATATATGATACAAATGAATAATTATGTATTATACGGTCATATTATGTTTCAGCTGATCAAGACGAGCCATTCGGTATGATGGACGACGTCGATTCGGATCCAGAAGATACTCATTTGCGGCTGCGCTCAATGCAACCCGATCCCACTATAGACACTTCGCGCGTTGAAGAGATCCCGCCCAAAGAACCGCTCTTCAATGCCGTTCCGCTGAAATCCGCGCTAAAAAAGAGATGTTCAGGAAGTAGCGGCAGCTCTGGCCCCGGCACTCCGACGCAGGACGGCCGACCCCTCGCCCAGCGGCAAGATCAACTTCATGCCAGCTTTAAGTCAGTATCTTTTCTCAACGGCGTTATTAAAAAATAAATAAATTATTAAAAATTTTCCTCGCACAAACGATTATTTTGTAATATGCATATTTTTTTATCCAGTAAGTAAGCTAATGTTATCGTTTTCAATTATTTATAACATTCTTCGTAGTTTTTAATTAATGTTTAGGTGGATTTAATAAAAATATTGGAATTTATTGATTTAATCGATTTTAATAGCACGGATTTATTACACACTTATATTCTCCTCTCCTGTTTGTGTATCGAAATTTACAGGTCTATTATTGTTGAATCTCTTTTAAATTAGATTTAATTTTTTTTGCAATTATTTTATTGCCTGCACAATTATTTTGAATAGATCTATAATAATGCAAGAGGATCGACAATATATATCGACGACGGTGTTTTGAAATTTATATGTATTTTAGGTTGAACTAGATTTGGTTGAACCTCATTTTTAATATTGTATTTTGTTTATTTTTGCCGCTTTTACCAGAAGGCCTCCACTCAGGCCGAGGATAAGAATCTGGTAAATTTTCTCAAATAACAGTGCTTATATACATTTTTGCTTTCACCTTAATTCACACACACCCTACCCTCTCCATCTTTCTCTATCGCAATTTATCAACTATCTATTCACTTTCTAATCATTTCTGTGTACAATCAATCGGTATTCTTTGATTCATACAATGTAATATATTTTTCTATTGCAATGCATCTCAGTTGTATTTATTTTGAATCAATATGTATCTATTGTTTATTTATAATGATTATTTTATTCTCGGAGGGATGATATTTGAGCACACTATGTCTTTACGTGGACTTTTTCACATCGAAATCCTCGTAGAAAGTATTAGGTCAAAATATTCGATCCATGGGAGTCCTCTTATAAGCATTGTGGGCCGATATTGTGGCCCTCTTGGGATTAAATAGTCAATGTTGAAAAAAAATGATGTAAAATATGATTTTTAACAAATTTTTATTTGAAACTCCCGTCAATATGTGTAGGTTTTATATTTATCATCCTTTAATCTGTCACTCAATTCAGCTGAAAGTCCGGAAAAACATATTCCAATACCAGGTTTGATAAAAAAAATATATGAATTTTAGACGTTCTCTAAATCAGGGTTTCCCAATGAGGCCCAGGTGGCCCCTTAGACACTTAAAAAGCCCTATGGAAGTTTCGTGCTGGCAAACCGGTGCTACTTTGGACTTCAAAAGCATCTACAGTCGAGATCCCTCTCAAAGAAGACTAAAGTCAAGCTCTCTACATGACCCTCATCAAGCCTGTCCTTACATGAATTATCTGAATGTTGGGCTTTGACAAAACAAGATGAGCGACAACTGGATATCCTGGAGAGGACATATAATTGTAAAAGAGTGGAAGGATTCGTGACTCGGACCATGGCGAGCCTTTACTCTCGCCGGTGGATGAAATACAAACACAGTTTATAAAGTTGAACACATCGACACCTTTACTATATAGAAAGAAATTATTGTTACGCGGCAGCTGTTAGGTTATGCACTAAAGATAGGCACGGGATCGTGCGACGTCCTGGTGCGCTCTATATCGTGACCTCTGGCAATGACGGCACCCTTAGCGGTCGAGAGTCCAGAGTGTCGGTAGAGGCACCCTTCCTTGTTGATCCTTGACGAGGGGCTGGCTGGGGGCTCAACGTGGCATACCAGACCGCGGTCTCGAGTCGACGGATGCTGAGGCGGAGTCTGCAGGCGTTGGCCGAGCTGGTTGGCTGCGATGATGATATGAATGGTGTCGGTAATAAATGCCATATGAAGGACGAGAGGAGAGTCTCCAAAGTCATCATGGCAAAGTAACGCAGGAGCGTGTTCACACTGCAACTGCTGGCGAAGGTCTGTGCGGAGGAAGCGTGGTAGATTTCCGGAGACGCCGTATGGTGTTGCCAACGCACAACACGGTGTTAGTCCAAAGAGATATATTCGACGATGGGGAATGGTGTGTCCGAAGCAACAAGGAGCTGTACCGACTATACAAGAATATGCCGGTCACAGCTTTCGTCAGAGTAGTCAGACTCCGGTGGGCCAGTCACGTGTCAAGGATGCGGGACAGTCTGCCGCCGAGGAAAGAAAGGAAAAGGCCTGGAGGAAAGGAAGATCGAGGCTGAGGTGGTTCGACTGTGTACTAACAGACACTGCATCATAAAAAATTATCGGAAGATAAAGCGACGTACTGGTAGACCAGACAAAATGAAGAAGGGTATAGGATGAGACCAGGGCTCCACAATAAGGCTGTTGCACAGGGGTTGTATCAGGGTTCTATTGGGGGTCGATGATAATTTTTTCTATTTTAAAATTTGTATAACTAATATTACTGCTGCGTCTTCTAAAAAAATGAGTTCCCGAGAAAGAATTTAACTAAAAACTGAAGAATTTTCACCTAAAACTTTAGTATAATTTCCAATAATTTTTTTTTTTTTTTAATTGATATTCTAAAGCGAAAAAGAGCTCTAAAACGGCAAAGAGAAAAAAATGGGAGTTTATCAAGAAAATTATTTAGATAAAGGGGAAAAGGTTGGGAACGTCTATTTTAGACGTGCAAGACGCTAGCACGAGAATTTTATTAGTAAAACGATAATTCTGCTTATTTTTTTTATCAAACCTCGGAACAATCAACTGTTTCGAGACAATCCTTCATTGAAATGTGTTAAATGTCTTTGGACAATAAGATATCTTGCATGAAATTTTCATCATAATCATCTTCACTACAAGAAATTATGAAGCGATGTATTTAATTTTCATTTTCAGTATCCATCGAACTGAAATATCTAGTATTTATATTAATTTATTTGTATTTTTTTTACAGCAGTCGTCCCGTGCGGTTGTGCGGCATGGAAAATAAAGAAAATGCACGGCCGTATATAATCAGAGAAGATGACCGCACTCCTACGGGGATGATGTCTGACGGCGTTCACTTCAGAGACGATCACCCCGACGGCAACGATCGGCTCGCTAAAATAGCCCGGAAAGAAAGTCTAAATATTAAACTAGCCCTCAGACCCGATAGACAAGAGCTCATAAATAGGTTAGTGTCGATAATATCGATATAAATCCAGATTATTGAATATATATATATTTTAGCATATTGGGATAATTTTTGTTGTTTCATTATGGCGAGTTCGACGATTTGGAGGCATGGTGTATTGGCTTAACCGCTAACTGAATAATTTTAACCTCAGTATTACATTCACCGTTCAATATGTGATAAAACTTTAGAAATTGTTTTCTTCCAAATTGCAGATTCAATATACACCGCGTCCTTTTAATAGCACCATGGCTTAAAGGCGAATGGAATTTAGACAGTTTTATGTAGGTAAAATGTTCACGTTGAACGAACGAACATTTTTATGCAAAATTTATTATATTGAAACGTGTCTGTCGATTTGGAAACTAATGCCCGTTTCGCTTGCTATGTTGCCTGAAAAACTATTCTAACGATTATTGAAATAAAAAACAATGATTTTCACAAAAATTATCAGTAAAAAACGGCAATCATTATTTAACGCTTTTGAATAATATTGCCGCAAAAATTAATTATACTAACGGTAACGTCATCTGTCGAGTCTGCATGTATGTCAAATTTGAAATTAAAATATAACATTTATGTAATTATATATATATATTAGTTTTTAGTTAAAAAAAATAATATTCTATGTATTAACGGCTAAAATATTTTTAACTGTATTACGAGCTTGATTCATATGCGTGTATGTTATTATTAAAACGTATGATTAAATCAAAATAATATAAAAATTGTGCTATCAGTGTCACGCAAAAATTATACATGTGATACAAAATTTTAATCAAATGACTGACGAATCATATTCATTTTTCTTTATAAAAATTTAAAGAAACTAATACTTGTTAAATATTAATACGATATAAATACACTATCCTTTTTTTTCATCAAATGTGTTCATAATCCGAATCTCATTTGGAGCAAAGAATTTCTATGTCTTTTCTACTCTTCGTCCTCTAACGATATCTCCTTTACGACATCTTATACACAATGCAAATCTATCAGTTTGTCTGTAATTAACTCCATTCTATTTAATCCAATCAGTCGTTCTCAATCACTCAACCCTTAAAACACTAGAGAAATCTACATCTTTGTTATTTATTTTGTTGCTCCGTTGTTTGTTTTTATAATAAACTTGGATAGACTTTATTAATTTATTAATCTTCTCCTTTCTGGTCCCAGTAATTCGTAATAAAATTCTATACGGCTCATTATGATCTGCTTATTTTCAAAGTATATTATTTGTATTATTGTATCTCTGACATCCAAATAATTAATGTTTCTTTTTCATAAAAGAAGGATTGTGTTTATTTTTTTGTATTCAGATCATATTTTTTTCGTTATTCAAAAGATTTACTAATAAAAAATATGTTTTGTATGAAATAATATGATTTAAATCTCTTTCTAGAAATATCCTCGTTCTTCAGAGTGATAACGAACGACAGGAATCATGGGATGCTATCGGAGCCCGCCTAATCAGAAGATTATCGATGCGACCAACTCCCGAAGAACTAGTCGATAGGAACATACTGAAAAGTATGAATAATTATTTTTCAAATTATATTGTTTAATATTAAATAACAACTCATGATTCATAATTAATTATAGCTCAAACACCTGCCGAGGAGAGGAAGCAACGCGAAGAAAAGAAGCGTTATTTGTTGCGTAAACTCAGTTTTCGGCCGACGGTGGAAGAACTGAAGGAGAAGAAAATTATTCGATTCAACGATTACATTGAAGTTACTCAAGCGCATGATTACGATAGGTAATTATCGTCTATTGATAAAATTATTAATCCTTTAAACGTGGCAGAGCTATTCATCATGATGATACTGCATCTGGACATGGCGATGATTTTTAGGGAATTATTTTTTCGGTGATGTGATCTGTTTACATTGTTTTACTGCTAAAATATATCAGAAAACTATGAAAAAGTTTGAATAAGGATATAAAATTCCCATGGTTTTGAATCAGAATACCTGGAAAGGGCAGATTCTATCTCGTTCACTGTTTTAAATTTTTTGTCTTCATATCGTACTAAAACATGTCCCATCGACCAAAACAGATGGGAATCCGAAAGTGCCAGATCTGGTGAATATTGTGAATGCAATATTAATAATAAACCGTAAATTAAATACGAATTGGCCTTAACCTCGTCTGATTATTATTGTTACAATCAACATGTGACAGCTTGGCTCCCGGGCTTGTGGCTGGCCACCTGACCCGTATTCGAAGAGCCAACATAACCTGGAGAAGGTCTGTCACAGTTATGACATTATGATTGAGACGGAGGTGTCCTCTGGGTGGCAAGGACCTGCCTCAGGGTTATTAGGCCACATAAATAATAAAATAAATAAATAGTGTCCCAGTCGGGTTCGTTAACTTTCGAGAACTCAGTCACATGAGGACGGGTGTGGTCGTTTAGTTGATCACAAAACAACTCTGCCGTGACCGTTTGGCCATATTTCAACAATTCAAAATAAGTTATTCCTTTTGCATCCTGCTACACAGATAACAAAAATTTTTTTGGATGCTGTCTGGCTTTCGGGGTTGTATTCCCTTTTTGTCCAGGGATTAACCACTGATTTTTCTTCGTAATGTCCGAGTAGAGAACCCATTTCTCTTCTCAAGTAATTAAACCTCGAAGAAACGGGCGATATTGCTCTTTTTCTTGCAATAATCTGCATATATTGAGACGTTTTGTCTTATTAGAGTCGAAGAAATCGTGCGGGACCCAAATACCATGTCTTTAAATTTTTCCTATATTTTTTTAGACAACTTTGTGTTAAGTAGTACCAAAAAGGTAACCCACCGCTGCCACCAATGTTAAGGGGACGCGACAGTAGTACCAAAAATGGTAGCCCGTCGCTGCCTCCAATGTTAAGGCACCCTAGCTCGCGTATCAAAAAGGTACACGACCACTGGCGCCAAAACGTCCAGTAGTTGACGATCGCTTCGAAGATCGAGATCAAAGTGAAACACACTATGTTTGTTGATAATGTTTATTGAGAATTGCAGATGTCGTCAGTTCGATAATAGGTGTGATGAAAAGATCCCAGAGACGTATCTCCGGTGCGAGAGAAATCACGGAGATGTGACTGCCATGATGGCGTGAGCGAATGTATCTGGATGTCTCCAAAATGGGACATATTTATACCCGGTTCTGTGAGTCACGTGACGGTGATGTCACCGACTTTTGGCGGGAACCGTTTACTGCGTAAAATGTGTTCTATGGCACACTTTACGTAAGAAGGATAGGGGCCAGGATATGCCGATCTTATTAGATAATTCGCTGATAGTCAACGTTTCAGTTTTCAAAACCATTCATGATTCATGAAGATGACTGGTTTTAAAATCGCGTTTTAAAATCCGCACACAATCATTATATCTTGTTTCAATTTATTTTTTGATTGCTTTCTTTCACTTTCTTGTGATTGGTTATTAATATAACATTAGTTGAGTTTGTGAACTGATTTTTAAAGCAAAAACCAGCACTTAATTCTTTGTAATTTGCTTGTAAAAACAAGTTAAAGTCGCGCACATGAATGTCATGGGCACAGCGGTACAGTCCCGATTCGTGTTAATATTATTATGATTATTAATTTATTGATTTATTATAAATTTAGGAGGGCAGATAAACCCTGGACTAGACTTACGCCTCGTGATAAAGCAGCAATACGCAAGGAATTGAACGAGTTCAAGAGCTCCGAGATGACCGTGCACGAAGAGAGTCGACATCTTACGAGGTAAATAACATGCAATGCATTGTAACGTCTGTGTAACGGCGTCGTTTATAATCGTGTGTCATCGTTTCAGATTCCATAGGCCCTGACGAGTGTGCCGACAGCACCGGTGTGGAGTAGAGGCTCCATGGGGTAAAATTGTACGGTGCGGAAGTTACAAGAGCTCGCGCGGCGCTTGATTCGTACTCTCATCCTTCCTGTTACGCACCCATTCATATAGCCACACTCGCATGTCTGCGTCGCCGCACCAACCACATACTTACAACCACAAACTGGTCCGCTCGGTGGTGTTAATAAATCCGTCAGGACAAAAAAAAAAACGAAGAGTATCACCGAGACTTATTCAAAACTGAGAGTCCTGGTTCATAAGGCTGGCGTCGATAAAATATATATATATTGAAAGTCTGCTTTTTGACAACGGCATTCAGACTCACTAGTCTTCCTCTCCTCGGCAAATATTTCTCGCGTTGCCGACGGATATGTTACGTTGTCGGCGTGTCCGATACTTGCAATCGGTCACATTTTATTTTTATATACAGGGTGAATGTTTTGCGTTGATTTTTTTTTAGCATATTCGAATCAATGCCGTATACCCGATGAAGATAATTACGTTCGTATTTGCAGAATGATAACTGTGAAATTGACTTTTGTTGCACGTTGTGATTAAGTGATTTTACGAGAACAATTTTTGTGTTATAACATGATCTCTTGATTATTTGGTTTTGACCTGAACGCCATAGGTTTTTTTTTTCACGTACCAATATTTTTTTATAATGCAATAATTATTTAATGTATATATATCTATATAATTTTATTATATCTATACGCTAGAATTTTTTAGGTTATGTATAAATTAATGTTTCCATAAGTTAATTTTTTGGCTTCGTTAAAATAGTAATATTTATGGAGATTCATAAATAAAATAATAATAATTATTAAAGTAATAATATAACAATTTGTTTTATGTACATGATAATTTATATACATATATATAAAAATAATATTAAATAGATGCAAAAGAATTTCGCAAAATATTTTTTTATTACTAATGGTAAAAACAATAATGCATTTATTCAATCACTTTTTTTTAAAATACTTCTAAAATAATAATAATGATTAGTTGTTCAAATCTTTTTCAGCGGAATGTAACGATATTTACGATCTGTATATATAGCGCCATATGTATTTCCAAATCGTTTTTTTTTGTATTTTTTATTAATTAAATAAATAATTTTAGCGTATGTAATCCGTTTATTCTATCGCAATTTGATCCATGTTTCGTTATATATTTCACCGGATTAAAATTCACAGTAATTGCAGATTGTATAATAAATAAAATTATAATATACACACATGTAGATGTAATATTTAAGCAAAATTATAATGAATAAAATGAAAGTACTTCATAATAGTTTTATATATTTCGGTAATTAATATTAATCAAGTAAAATAATATGTTGGTGGTTACCGCATTTTATAGGCAGGGGGTGCCTTTACATTTTCTATAAATGTGTAACGATATAATAATTGTTTCTCAATTTAGAGCCGACGTCGCAAATAAGAATGAGGCGTCAGTATAAATTATATTTTTGTCATAGATCATATTAGCTTAATCGTATGTGTTCCGTCTTGAAATGGCAATCGATGATATATTAGACGTGCATTGCCGCTTTGATCCGTGACACATACGCGTCTAATTCAGTGACTTTTCAATAGCAATAATATATATCGTGTATATTCATAGCTATCCGAGTACGTTTTTTAATTATTTAATTTATAACGATCAACGTTTTTATATGTATTTAGGTGTAAAATGAATATTCCGTTACTTTTACGTGCAATAGAATTTGAAGTTTGATTTTTTCTACTTTTTTAAGTTTGTCGTAATACGAAATTAATTTTTACGCTCCCCCCCTTATCGTTTGAAATGTGTATTTTTAGATGTATTATCGTAGAATGAACAAATATTATTATTATGTAGACGTTATCATCTCTGTTTTATATATGAACTGATAGTCAAAACTCAATATTTCGACGACGAACCTGCACATATTGATTTTAATCGTAAGGCTAATCATTAGCGGGACCGAAAAGTAATCAAAATTTTTTTGCCACCGAAAAGCGTTTATTTAATATTTCTTGTCAGCGTAAAGGCAGTCGTTCGATTCCCTTTTTTTAAAAAAGTCCTTATCCAAGTGCGTTTTAACTTCTCCAACATTATTATTTTTTTTTTATCTCTTAACACAGATGTTCCCAATCTTTTTCGGTTTACGGCTCCCTTAAAACATCAGATTTTTCCGCGGCTTTCTATACATGAGTTTTTTTTTTAATTTTTGACCTTCTTGAGTTAAGCGAGCGCAAAAAGATGGCGAAAAATTTTCGAGAATTGGGAATTTTAACAAATTTGCTGAATTGAGGCTCCTTGGGGAGCCGCATCTCACACTTTGGGAAACCCTGTCTTAACATATGCTCTAACGATCTGAAAAGACGGTAATCCATCGGCGTGAGATCCGGTGAATAGGGTGAATGAGTTCTAATTCAAGCTCCCTTTTTTTTTTCTGTGTTATTATTTCATCTCGCGTTATCGTGTTGAAGGATCCTTTTTTTTTGTTATTGACCAAAACAGATCGTTTATTCATGAGCTCAAGTTGTTCACAATACACTGTCGTTGTAACGGTTTTACCAATCCCACTACATACAAACAAGGACCTTCTTTATTGTTAGTGATGGTCGAGGGGTTAGAACAGATACTTCTCCGAAAGAAAGCCATTGTTTTTTTCGTACACGATTATTGTATAGCAACCACTTCTCATCTCCAGTTCCAATTCGCCCCAAAAATGCATCGGCTTCATACCAAGACAAAAGAGACGCGCAGATTGAGAGCCGTCTCCGTCAATTCACGTGGAATCCAAATTCCTTGTCTGTACAATTTTACTATGCGACGAGGATGATTCTGAACTGTAGACCTTGGACATCATCTAATTTTCGGGGTCGTCCTTTTCTTGCGACATCTTTGACATTCCTATTTCCATATTTAAACTTTTTAAACCACCGTTGACATGTGTTTAGTTTCAGAATATTCCCGTAAGTATCGGTAATTTTTTCACTGCTTCGTTTGCCTTCATTCTTTGATCGAACAAATATAGCATACAATGACATTAGTGTTTTTCTTCTATTGTTGACCTTGACACCTTTCCCTCTTGGGAGAAAAAAAATTCATCGAAGAAATTTTGATTACTTTTCGGTCCCGCTAATATTTGTACATAAGATAGTTTGCTATCCCCGTGCATGCTTAGCGCATTTTTGACTATCGTCGTGTAATAAATTATAACGGCATTCAACAGCAATACTAAATGTTGTGACGGCGGAGGCCGATCGGACGGGCGTCGGCTCCGCCACGTTTCTTTGCCATTTGTCATTCAATGATTTTTTTTAAAGGAAAAAAAAAAATATTTATTCTATATACGCTGCTTCATCACGTGAATGATGCGCGTTTTACCATTATTGAATCGGTGTGATTTTTGGCTCTTGGGATCATTGATGACACGTTCATAGCTTTAAGTGATTTAAATAAAGATAAAAAAAAAGTTATAAAGTCTATGAAGAGTGTAGCGTATTTTTTTTATTATTTTATTCGTTAGACAGTATTAATCAACATTCAATTGATATTAAGAGATATTTTGATTTTAGATCTCAACCAATATGTAAGGATCATTGTAAATGAGATAATATTTTTTTTTGTTCATATTGAAAATACGTTGAATGATAAATAAATAGTGATAATTAATAATCGTAAGATTTATATATATATATAAATAATTTGACTAGTGTACTTTGTGCTAGAATATTTTTTAATAAGAATTACAATGTGATACACTATATTGCGAAATGGATGCTATCGTAACAAACAAAAAAAATGCTTAAATCTGCTTAACTGTCCTGAAAATATTATTTTTTAAACCCGGCAATATCCGAAATCATTTACTTATAATAGCTACCTTGTAATGTTTTCAAATTATTTATATTAGTTTAGTTTACGTAATTTATGATATACGAGATGCATCTCGTATATCATCTACGATTTTATAATATATATATATATATATAAATAAATAAACTTAATGAATGCGTGAATTTACTTAATTTATTATATTGATGATGCAAACAGGTTAACGTTTCAGTTGTTTTTAATTAAGGACGTAAATTACATAACTGCGATTTACAAAATATATATATATATATATGACTAAAAATAGATTACAAGAATTTTTTTAGCAAATTCTCGTGTTATTATAATCTATATGCTCACTTCAAAAAAAAAAAATACTGAAAATTGTTCGAATTAATACTTATACACTGATTTTTAAATTGAAAAAAAAATACGAGAATTATATACTCTTGATTAATAATAAATACTATACAAAATGATATGATAATGACAGATATAGTCTGCGTTAAATTTTTAGACGTGTCGTTCATCATCTTCATAGATTTTTTTTTTAAATAATTTACGATCATCGATCTGAAGAGCTGCCACGTTACGCACGTGCGTAGAACTCTCGTCGGACATATTTTTATCTCAATAGTTTGTACAAATCGATTAGTTTGTGAATTAATGATTCCGATACATATGAAAATAACCTATATTCAAATTTATTATAAACGTAAGTAAATTCAGCGACAGTGGGTAGTCTTTATAGTTGAAATGTTCCATTCCAATAAGCATAATATTATGTTGAATACCATCATAGTCTGTATTCTACAAAAAAATACATATAAATATAATTAAATAAGCGTGTCGAAAATCATGTGCTTTCTAAAAAAAAAAAATTGTATTATTTTCCTTCTCGTGACGAATAAAGCAAAGCGGAAGGGTATTTCTATCGCGTGTGATTGGTGCATATCAGGTGTTGTGAGATTAACCGTTGCCATGTTGGAACGAGAATGGGATTTGTGCTTTGTGACAATTTTCGTTGTAATTATAATATATACCAAATGGATGTGTCGATATATTTTCAATGATTAACTGCCATTTTGTTTCAATTGTGTAATATATATGTATACAAAAAAAAATTGTTTGTTTTTCACGATCATGGTTTTTGTCATTGCTCGATTTTTATTATCTCCTCTTTGTTTATTTACGTGTTTTGTAAAATTCACATGTTCATTTTATATAAACGAGAACAATGAATTGCTTTGAAAACTGAAATATGTTACATGTACATATTATATACTCGACGGAATGAGAATATTTTGTTTTGCACTATCGATAAATACAAAAAAAAATTATTGATAACATTGTTTTATTTAATAAATCCGTGTGTTTATCTTTCAGCTTATACATTTTTTATTACCTGAACCATTTCAACCTAAACTGACTTATACTTCGCCTCGTGGTCGCTAAACTCAATAAGATAGTAAGATACTTCGGAAATTGAAATTGTCTGTTGAGCTACTTACACATATTCCCATTTCCCTTCCCCATTTTCTTTTTTTAGATATTTCTATCACAATATAATAAAATAGATTTAAATTAATTAATATTTAAAATATTTTTTGGGATTCAAAGATCAAAGAATCAATAAAATAAAACTATTAATTGTAACCAAAATAAGAAAGCTTTATTTAATAATAATAAAAGTTGAAATTGAGGTCTATTTGGGATCGTAAGTTAAAGATTTTTCTCGAGTAACACTTTTAATGATGATGATGATGATGATTGCGTATGGCTTTTACTTTGCCATTCTTCGCATGCT
>JAGXCT010037113.1:0-46221 GCA_022495035.1 Philopotamus ludificatus | reverse complement strand
CTTAAAAATATTATAATTTTGTAGAAAACAGCGATTTACAGGAAACGTTATAGGAAGGTTGACTGTATTCGCTTCTGTTGCCACGGTGCGATGTTTTTTCTCGTTCGCAGAGTGCGCTTGTCATTTATGCTTAATATTGATTAGTTAAAAAATCCAAAATATTATGAATAACTATTTTTATTCTTAGAATATTCCATTTAAAAAAAAAATCCTCAATATCTTGACTTGAAATGCTGGGGTCTCTTTTGAATTATAAATAGACCCCCTTCCGACGACACAGTTGTTTTCAAGCCGCCGTGACGGATCGGTTAAAGTCAATAAAGCCTTATAGAAGACTAGGAATTTGAGATTGAAATTTTATCGTTTTGCAGAAAACGGCGATATAGAAGCAAGTACTATAGGAGAGACAGTCGCACACGCCCCCGCTATAGGAGGGTTGGCTGTAATTTTCTGATCTACAAATTACATCATTCATGAATTTCGATTACACAGATTCAAAGAAAAAAGGATATTTTTAATTTCGATACTTGAGATTGATCTCAAATACCATTTTTAATTAATCCTTGAGGATTAATTAAAAATGCCGCTATTTCTCTTTTGTGATATAATCTATTATAAGAAACGTTTTCATTATACTATAAATATCTTTAATTTGCAAATTCCTGATTTAATTTATTATTTATCTCCTGTGAATAGTCCTTAGCAATGAATTCATTGTAAATTCTATTTATGATTGAGATATCAGGTTGCTTAATGACCCGAAAACCGGCCCTACCCTCCTCTCATAAGGATCATTCGACTATTCAACCAACAATATATAATCATAAATGACTCAAAACGCAACGTCACAAACAGAAAATTATGCCGGACACAGCCTCACAATCAATAATAAAAAATAAATTTGTAACCCGTCAAGATTTAACGACACGAGATAAATAATGAGAGGAATTACATACTATTTTACGAGCGTTCGGATCAGATAAAAAGTGTCGCCTATGAAACCGCACGCATTCCTCACCTTGTGGAATAACCGCGAAAATTCCAGAGCCGTTTTTGTGTGGACAGATAAAGCACACAAACTAATTGTGTGACCCCTGAGAGTCGTCATCGTGTTTTTTTTTTGGGTCTCGCCCAACATCATCTACTACAATCTTCCTCATTACGGAGATAATGACCCAAGACCCTGATGGCGCCCCGCTCTGCGGTCAACAACAATGCAGATAACGCTGCGGTTATAAAAGGGACCTCTGTTTACAAATCAACGGTTCACTTTTTATTTTTAAATTTTCCACTTTTTATGTAAAACGGATAAGCGGACGATGACGTGAGTGCGGCGGGACGGGCTTTATGCATCGGTGATATTTTATACGAGTTCATGGTGGATGGGGCAGGGTTAGAAAGATTTGATAAATTTATTAGTCATAGTCATAATAAATTCATTTTAAAAATGACTAAACAAAATAATGTAATGACAGTCGTTCGCTTTATAAATAGAAATATCTTTGATTATTAAAAATGCTTTTCAGTGGAGTACAACTAGAATTTCACCTCATTATAGAGATAAATATAATTAAAAATAAAATGTTAGACTAAAACAATAAATAAAAAAATTGTATGCTCGTGACAAAACCCAATCTGAACGAATGACCAGTCAGAAAGCCGCGATTTATTGAGAAGTATTTCTATCCTGATTCAAATAAATAATGATTCTCAACAGAAAACATATTATTAGATAGAAACACTCGATTTAAATAAATATGAGCATATTTTATATTTTTCAGAAATTATATTTATTATATCAATTTCCATTTTAAATTGAGACAAATTATAGATAATTTAAAAAAATCTGCTTATTTTTACAGTAGTTTAATTTAAAAAATCTTTTTGGATTGTATGAGAGGTTTCAAAGAATTTTCATGTAAAAATATAAAAAAAATATATATTACGTAAATATAATTTTCCATATGAAATTGAGCTAGATAAGTCTAGAAAATTTATCACCGTTTCTTAACAAGATACTATTTATATTTCAAATATTATTGAGAATATCTCACCAATGAAAATGCTCACTCACCACGATGCGAATCCGTTTTCTAAAATTATGAAGTTGTATTTACACCCGATTCCCTTTTTTCGTGATATTGAAAAATTTGCGTTGTTAAAGAAAATGGACTGTTTTATTTTTACACTGATTTATTTGACACGGTTTAAAAAGACAGCGGTTTTATTTTGGAAGGCTAGAACTCAGTAAAAAATATTTTAAAAATTTCATAATTATCATAAACAACGGATTAAACGGGAATAAAAAAATCAGCATTAAAATGGATAAAAGACAAGCTCGAAATACGTTAAAAAACGAAATATTTAGAAGAATACATTGCTTTAAGTGATAATTATTTAAATTAAAATACAAGTATTTTTTCTTTTATTTATATCTAGAAATTTATATGAATAAATAAAAAAATAAATTAGATATTTTACAAAGTAAAGATTTGAATCGATTTGAAGTAATAGATTATTTTTACCATATTATATGTCCCTTGTATATTTTTTACACGAGAAACGAATACACTCGACTCGTTTCTACACGGTAGATACGTTTCACAGCCGATTCAAGCCGTGTAAAAAAGAAATAGAATTTAGGGTAAAATATAAATTCAGTTCCCTAAATTAAAAAAACCGCGTTAGTAAAAAGAGAACAATATTGTAGTATAGAGAATCGTGTAAAAAATGTAAATTTTAATACATATATGTATATTATTCAAGTTTTTTCAATAAATACGTAAATGTATATTATGTCGAGGATATTAACAAATTTTGATATTTTTTGGAACGCAGATTATTTTGGTATGAACTTCAAACTCCATTTAACGTATAACACGGATTTGTATTACACGGCGTTTTTGTGGAATCATATGACCGTGTTATACGAGGCCAAGGGGTATAAACAAAAAACTGTAAAAAATATTATTCCTTCTTTTTAATGGACCGATTTACTTTAAAACTGTGTAAAAAGAGATTTGAGTGTATATTTAATAAACGATAGTGTAAGTCTCATTGGCAAAACTATTTATTTATAAATAATAAGTAATTGATTAGCAAAATTACATAGAATATGTGTTTTCATAATGTGCTGTTCAGAATATCAAGAGATTTACATGCATGTTGATAAGACGAAAATATTCTCATTTGGTGACATTGACAATTTCTATAAACTCCATGGTGAAGCGGATCGATTTGGAGATGAATTTTGTTTAATTTAATATAACTTTTTATTATGTAGAATGACGTAAAACAATACTAACGCTTAATGTTACCATATTGTTATTATTATTTTAATTTGTATTATAAATTGAATTAATGTCGCCAGTTCCAGCCCTGGTCTGCACATGGCGGATTCTATCGCACCACGCAGGAGAGCACAAGAGATTAGAAAAGCAATAACTTGAACAACAATAAGATTGTAGAGTGGACCCGGGCCAGAATATAAAATAGTGTGTCTCCTGATAAGAACGGAAGGCCACACAGTACCGGCTCCGGCCTCGCACATTCCGGCAATTCTTCGAATGCCACCAGTGACGAATGGTGACCAATAAAAACTTCTTCGTCGAGAGCATAAAAAAAAAATGGAGGGTTAAAAAGTGTGACATGATTGAATCAAGTGTCGCACGCCCGCTGCAAGTGCGTCGGACATGCGTCAGTGGATGCGTCACCGAACACAAACACTCATCCAGCGAGACGCACCCGACCGCGTTGCTTTACCTCCCCCTCCGAACAACAATAATGGGAAAAAATGAAGGGCATTAAAAGCACATCGCTCTTGCGGCATACGATTCGTATTATTCCATCATTAAAAAACACAATGACTATATTCCGCGCAATAATACGGACAGATGCTTTGAACCAGACGCGAAATAAAATATTTAAAAAAACAATGAATACAAAATTTCGTATCCTGTTCGTCAAAATATGCATAGTGTCAATACAAATAAATTGCGTCATAGGTCACATCGGCCAGATGAATCAACACATTGATCACCGGTGTCCTAAGACATATTTAAAAAAAAAATCAATATAAATTATGATCATGTGATATTAATTTTGCGCAACCTGCGCACTCTGGGGGGTGTGTAGAGATTCAATTCGACAGCTGACAAGTGGATCACATGTCACTACGAGCCCCCGATAATCATATCATCTCGGTACGAACAATTAAATGTCGATGGGGGGCCTACCAAACCATAACACCACCCCCCATCTATTTCTCTAGTGACATCCCATATCATATACACAAATAAAAAAAAAATCTAGATAAAAAAAATACAGCATGATACTGCAGTAATGAATAGTTCAATTTGATTATTGATTCGAAAAGCAAGATTAACGGATATTTTTTCAAGGCAAGGTAAGGTAAAGCGAAATTTTAACCACTCTAAGTCGAATCTATGAGTTACTCTCGTTATATTTTTTTTTACAAATTTATTAAAAGAGATATTCATTGGGAAAATGAATAAGAAGGATACATATATAGGTTTTGATCCGATATCCGATTAAAAAAGGGATTATTTTTTTCAAATTAAATAAAAATAAACTTGGTTGAAGTGCTGTTTGCTAAAAAATCTTATTGGCCCATACGTCTGACTATTACTGATTCAGTAGTACTGAACTATTTTCTAGATGGTAAAGAGAAAATCTGCAGACCATCTTAAACAAATCAATACATCTCCTCCTCCATGCGGATGATATTGACATTGTGGCCATACCAAACATAAGTATGTAAAGTACACATGTAAGTAAACACATGTCATCGGAGCTGCAAAGGACATGGTCTTCAAATGAATGAAATTAAGACAACATACATGCTAAAATACAAAAGACAAATCCTCGTACTGCTAAGAGTCGATGGGTCCGAAGTCTGTAGAAGAACCATGCTGGCAAATAGGTGTTCTTTGGACAAAGGCATATACGATCGAGACTCCTTCCAAAGACTAAAGTAAAACTCTATAAGACCCTAGCTAAGCCCATGCAATATATGTGAATATTGGGCTCTAAGAAAGCGAGATAAGTGACTAATTATCATTGTAGAAAAAGAGATCCTTTGAAGGATATAAGGTGTGTCCGTGATAACAAAAAGCTCAACGGTTATCAAGGACATACTAGTCTAAAGTGGACCGACAGTGAGTCACATTAAAGTAGTGGTTCTTAACCTTGTTGGAGGTACTGAACCCCACCAGTTTCATATGGGCGTTCACCGAACCCATATAACATACGTCGTATCATTTTTCATAATATCGTACAATAAGTCGGGTGTGTGTTTTGTTCTCCACCGAACCCGGGAGACTGACTCACCGAACCCCTGGGGTTCGATCGACCCCAGGTTAAGAACCACTGCCTTAAAGGCTTATGTTCAACAAACATTTCTGTTTTGAGAGAAAGGTAAGACCAAAATTGAGGTAGCTGGACTGTATATAACAGGGGTAGCCAACCGAAGATTTTACGTGGCGCATTTCATCTTGCCAGTATAGAGTCATTGGATGGTAAAACATAAGGATCAGACATATTTGAAAAAGTAAAACTCATCAGTGTGTGTACTGACGGAGTGTCGTCAATGATAGATAAATCCAATACTTCTTTGCTTGATATTTTTTTAAGTCCTGTAATAAAATATCACTACACTAAGAGGAACTTGTGTGGAAAAACTTTAAATATGCATGTTACGACTGTAAAATTCGTAAATAAAAATTTACCAAAAGCATTAAACAGGCGAGAATTCAGAGAATAGTGTCTTGGACGAGCTCGTCCGTCATTGTGAGGTGCGTTAGCTTTCCTGAGGACAGCCGCAAAGTAGAAATTCAAAAATCCTGTTCAAATTTTTTTTAGAACAGAAAAATGAACTACATGATAAAAGATTCTTATTATCAGATAACAACTGGCCGATCAATTTGCCATTTTTAGTTGATGTTACTACCCATATCAATGATCTAAATACGAAATTACAAGGGATGTAAATTATTTCCTAGCTAAATAGTAAATAGCATCAATTCATTTAAAATTAGATCAAAACTGTTCATCGCTCAGATAGATAAAATTAGATTTTAAGTCTATTTCCACATTTAAAAAAACAGAATGGTGATAACAATTTGAGCAAATATGTTGTCATTTTGAAAGACGAAAGAATAAAACTATATTCTCGCATTTATAAACCTATTTTTACTTAGTGAATAAAACCTAATTAAGATGCTTGGCTACCACTGGTAGACAACAAGGTAATGCTTCATTGGGACTGAGCGGAAGATGAAACGACGTTGCTGCAGATTAGGAACAATGGAGGATGGTGCTAATTGAGGCCAGGATTGGAGCCACTTTGACTATAGTGCAGATGGTGATGGTAGCGTCGCAGATCGATCGCAAAAGACTCAACGAAAAAATAGACCAGAAAATTGTTTCAGCGCTAGTTTTCATCAACAGCTTTTTAGAAAAACTTTTTATTTATTTAAATTGCAAATTTATTTAAATTGCAATCCGCAATGAAAATAACCAATAACTTTTTCTAAAACAGTATATAATCTCTCAATCATCATTGAATTCTAAGGAGGTTCTTCATTGTGTTTGATAGAAAATTTTAAGAATGACTTTCGAAAGTATGAATCCTGTCTAAATATTACAGAAAACTTTAAAAGAAACTTTTATAAGCAAATTTATAAATAAAATGTAAATATTTTTTTGTATATTGAAAAAAAATTACATTTCTTTGCCCTTTACCTCTATATGTAATAGATTCAATTGTCATGTTGCACAAACATTTCAATCATGGCCACTTTGCTTCCGGATAGGGTCTGCTAGAATTATATGGAGCATCTGCGCAAATCGCCCTCGGGACTGGGATAGAATGGCTCATGATTATTGAATTAAATAAAAATCAGAGAGAGAGAGGGATGGGAGCGCGAGCCCCCAAGTATGCAGAAAGCGCAAGCCCCCAAAACGGCGACCGTGCAAAATCCGACAATAGTACAATGAACCCACACAAAAGCATTGAATACGATTTTAATTAAATTAATCACGTGCGTTCGGACGGCGAAGGTGTTAAGCGTGCCGGTTTTATAGCAACACTAACATCTTTTACGGCGCCGTAAAAAATGCGGGAGATTTAAATATATTAAAATTAGAAACTGCTACAAGAAGACGACGCGGATAACTTCAAAAGCATTGTTTCATATTTGCTAGCTAGATTTTTTATTATATACAATACTATAATATACACGTAGGTGACAATAGATTTTTTTTGGGACAGATAAATCCGTCGCTATTTTCGTTTGCTCCCAATTGCAGCCGAAATGCATCGTCGGAGTGATGCATTATTGAGTATTTCTGTGTAGTGCGGGAGAAACAAAGGCCGATGGTAGAATAGTGGAAGGCTGGGGGGTGGCAGTAGCGGCAGTAGATTTAGTAGTAATTCCGCTTTATCGGGGATTAAGATATATGGCGGTATGGGTCCGGGTAGTTAAATCGCACGTGACAAGGTTTACTGGGGCGATCGGTCGCAGAACGTTTGTTAATTTCCAATCGGGCATGATCATTCAATACGTCGGCAATTGGCGATTGAGCAAGAACAATTAATCAAAAATTGAGGACAAGGGTTTTCTGTGACTTTGTCATACCAAGTCTTAATTAGATGCAAAATAATTTGGTTGATATAATTTATTTTTATTTAATTACGATAGATGGATGGCATAACAGAAAGATTCGAAAGCGCCATCCAGCCATATAAAGATTCGATAAAGATTCTAAAGATGCAAAGAGTTTCTCACTTTCCCCCCAGTGTCAAACCATGACACTGACTATTTTAATATTATTTCAGTTGGATTGAAATTTATATTATTTGTTTTATAAATATTTATTCAACAAAAGATTGATGCCATTAAAACTAAAGTATTCCTCGGACATCAATCCGACCTACTAACTTATCTCAGTCGCGATTAACTTACATTATCGAAATAATATGCATGTTACCTACAAGCCATAACACTGGTTTAGAAGGAATAAAGAGATACTTTTGAATACCCCCTGATACATGTGTAGCAAACTTTCGGACGATTTTAGCAACAATCGAACCTAGCTACATTACGGGGGGCGCGGAATTATTTGACATTTTAATGGAGGTCGTTGGGTGTTTGGCGACATATGCATTATACACAGTATCAGTACTATTGTTAACAGAGATATCTATCGATGCAGCGGGGACGTCCATTCGTCGCCGTGTGTCGAATCAAACACAATTCGAAACAAATGATCCGCGACAGGTATGAGTGGCCGAAATATGGCCACATTTACATTTCATTAGCGCCTATCGGGACACTATTGACACACGGGTGATAGCAATATGTCAAATAAATAAGAGCTGGATCGGTGGACTTGTACAGTACAAGGGACCTTTACCCAACAGCGATGTCAAACTGGTATCCCGCGATCGTCAAGATATTCCTCTGAATCAACTGACAGAAGAGAGTTTCGATACTCTCTTTTAAATTACAAATCATAATTATAAGACAATGCGAAAAGAAACGACTTATTTCCAGCGTAATAGTCTTATTTATCCAAATTTTTTTACAGATAAAAAAGACCTGGCGCAGAGTATGGTGTTCTCGTTCTACATGGCGAAGAAACTTGGACCATAAAGGAAAATATGACGAAAAAAACTAACGCCTTTGAAATGTGGTGCTAGAGTCGCCTGCTAAGAATACCATGGACCGCTAAACGCACAAGCGATTCTGTCCTGGAAGAAGTGTTGGACGAAAAAGACGACAGACTCTCAACTAAACGTCTCAAAAGGATTCGTCGTTCATTTGGACATCTCGCTAGAAGAATCAATAGCCTGGAGAAGCTCGTCGCGCTTGATTAGGACGCAGATGAAATCTTTATCCATATCTTGATTTCAGCGTAAATGACACGCACACTCGACGATGTCCCGCCGCAGACTGAGGACACGCCGTCGGTAGACCGACAAATAAACAGAATCGATTCAAAATTTATGATTGATACTATTGACGAATTCATGAATAATGAACCATATGATGTCATTAGCAAACGCGTTACAGATTTGTAAAAGTCATTGATGTTCATTATTTAATAGGCGTACATATTTTATATTAACCCATGATGAAGATGTGTTCAGTTGGTGCAACAAAAACATTTTTTTTTTCTAGAAACGTGTGATTTTAAAATTAAAGATACTTATACTCTGTATAAGATAAGGGAAAGTACTTTTGCTCAACTCTGCCCTCTCAAATGAACTGTAGCATCATGTATATAATGCTGACTAGGTCATTGAGTCCCATTGGACCCTCAACCAAGAGGATCGAAAAGGAAACGCGCGACATTCATGTGAGGAGAGGACTGAAGAACTTAACTGTCATGACAGGCGAATCCATAAGAACAGTAGATCGTTTCTAACAGGTTCAACTTTTGGAGCATAGTCTTAGTTAATTGGGAAGAACCATCTACGTCTTGGCCTGGTTCTCATATCAGGCAAAAATAAATAGATAGTCCACACTTTGGGAGAGGAATCCAACACCTCTTGCAGCCGATCATGTGGTGCTTCGCCGACACATGACTTAATAGTTGCTTAAGATTCGCCCTCGATTGTACAAATTATAATGTTGCCGAAAACACCGATAATTAAAAGACAATCCATCAGCCATTAATCGACAAATACTCATTAGGTCGTCTCTATTGTCCAAATTAATCAACCCGTTTCTGATTTGTTACCGATGATGAGATGCGAGTCTTGTACAACAATCCGAAAAAACGACTACTATTTATTTTTACCCTTCGATGGAGCATGAAAAAGATTTTTTTTGTGTTTCATAGAATGTTTGTGAGTGATTCCTTATAAATTATTAAAAACAGGCTAGGACGTTACAAAAGAAGTGTATTTTTCTCAATAAATAAAAAGAAAACATTAGAACTTTTAACGTGATATTAAATAAAATGACATATCTTTTCGCTTTGTATTTATATTTTATATAACAAAGTGCATTTTATGAATATAAGTATTCGCGATTTAACATATTCTGGATAGAAAATTCGTATTATATGTTACTATATTGTATTCAGTTCATAAAGCACAATAGATAGCGACATTGTGCGACAGATGCGCGAGAGTGGATCAAACGTCAGAGCACTTCAAAGCGTTATTGGATGAAGTCTTCTCCCCAGGCACATAATTAAACACAAACATACTAATCTCAGACCCACGGTATACACAAATATTTTTTAAATTGATTGCATTTGGCATTAGGGGGATGGCAAGTCATTTAATGAGAATCAAATTTGCATACATGATCAGCGTTCGAATAGTTAATTTAAATAATTATAATTCACCCCCGCGTTGTGAAAAACGCGTTGCAGTCATTTTCGCATTCGATTTTCACTCAAACACTCGAACAACAAAAGCAATGTTCGACCACTCGAATCCCAATTTTGAAACACACAGAAGGAAAACAATGGAAAAGAGCAGCAAAAGTGCTTTTGCAATATCGAGAGCACTGAACATCAAGTGGATTGCAATTAAAATAATTACGTATGTATAAAAAAAATATAATTATATATACCTGACTAAATCTTGAAGCCGAGGAGCTATTGCGTTTGAAGAATATCTCAGCACTGTTGATAACAGCCTCAATAACGATGTTGCGAGCGGACACGGATCGCCAGTAGAAACAACCATCTTAAAAAAAAAATAACAACATTAACACAAAAATCTGCTTGAACATTTTTTAAGAAAAATAGAACATCTGCGATAATACTCGGATTTAACATGGTTTTCCCCGAAGGCATCGCCATATTCCTAACCACCCAAAGCTTTCAAGCTTAATGTGCCACCATCCCATCGTCTGCTTTTAGGGGTAGAGAACATAATTTTAGGACAACCGCTATTATTACTACATAGTAATAGCATATATATATTTTTAAATATAATTATGAAGTACCCAACGTGTTTATCGCGCGTAAAGTCTGGTGTAATTTCGCTGATTTCGAAATCATCGTAAAAATCTGACAGCGTGCGATAACATTTGTTGGCCCAGCACTTTCGGATTGCATTCCATTATCGGGAACACTCAAAACACTATTTGCCGAGCCCTCAAAACTGATCCGAATCCTGCGGAGTGATTCCGCGTTGTATGATATGATAATCAATGTTAAATAATTGCATAAATCCGATCGTCGAGTGGCGAAAACCCATATTTCCAACCGGAGAACATGGATTAAATTAAACAGCACACTGGGCGATAACAACCATATAAGTGCATATTAATATTCGTGCTAATAAATAAGGTAAAGCGATGACAATAGTCATTTTGTTCAATCACATAGATTTCAATTGATGAGTAATTCTATGAGACTCCTAAAAGAGTGCGCAATTTTATGGGATATTTTAATCATTTGAAAGCAGAGACTACTGGAAAGATCAATGGCGAAAAATGCTGCCGTTTTTAAATAAACAATTAAAATACGAAAGAATTAAAATAAAAAAAATATCAAAGTGATACTTAGGTATACGTCCTAAATACGTTTCTGATCCTTGGTCTTAAACCCAGGGGCGGCTCGTCCATATACATTGCTAAGCTACAGCAAATTGAGGATACATATATTTTTTAAAATGAATATATACAGTAAACCCCCATATAACGTCAAGATAGGTTCCACGATAGAGGGGGTAAGGTTTTTCAATTTTATTTTTTGATTTGAAGGAAATCAGTAAATCAAACATTTTTTTTTACATTTTTACTTGTTTACCAGCGCAAGTGACTTGACTCGCGCGATGAGCGATATTCTTTCGTATTTTGGCTGACGTAATCTTCCCGCAACTTGCGGGCAGGGAAGATCAACGCGACATTGTATTAGTTAATTTTATAAAATTATAAAATATTTTAATGAATATTCTATTTAGCGTTTAACAAAATGTACGTTATAGGAAAAAACTGCCGCAAACGTTATAGGGGGGGGGACGTTATAGGAATGTACGTTATATGGGGGTTTACTGTATGTGTGTATTGATTGTATATAAAAAGTACACGAAAATATAAATATAATTTATATTTATTAATCTAATCGTAGAGCAAAATCGCTGCCGGAATCGCGTATTGGATAGATGCGGGCCGGTAACGGAGTGCGGGGGGGAGTTTCGTCGCTAAGCGCTGTGTTGTGCTGCGACTCGGTGCAGTCATACTGACACGCAGTCTATTTGAGCCACGTGCCGCTTATCATTTATTTTATTATTGTTAATATTATTTACTATTTATACTTCAACTTGTTTTTTTTTATATTATAAATAAAATATGAGCGAAATATACTTTTATAATTTTTAATATTCAGCAGCACCCCAAATATTTTACCCACGAATTGCCACTGCTTTTGCTAAACGATTTTTCTCATAATAAATAAATAAAAAAAGATGATTATTCCGTCCAACACATTACGTTAATGAAAATATAAAATAATTTAAGCAAAGCTTAATATTCTTCTTCGCTCATTTTTGTCTTTCCTCCATAAATGTGAAAATGTGTCTATTTTTTGCGAGTTGGAACAATTATGAAGCGACCCAACTCGGTCCAGTTGCGAATGTTGCAAAGCCACGACACCATCTTTCTTCCCAACCACCGTGTTCCATCCACTTTTTCCTCTATGATGGGATGCAGAAAGCGATACTTTGGTCCACGAATGATATGACCAAAGTATTCGTTTCAAAGGTTTGACGTTTTACTTAAAATCTGTCGAGAGAACCTTGTTTCTGCCTTCTTGTATGTTTCGGAAATGTGACAATGACTGGTCAATGATACTACGGCCTATTTATGCCTCGATGACGTGGTACGTGGCAAAATTCTGAAATCCATCCATTTGGCAAAGACTCTTCACATCCGTTACGGCGGCTCGAAAACAGCCGCGTCGTCCGAATGGGGTCTCGCAGAGACCCAAAGCATTTCAAGTCTAGATATTGATGAATTCTTCAGCAACATATTTATTATTCTAAGAATAAAAATAGCTATTCATGATATGCTTCATAATTTAGTCGATATTTTGGATTTTTTAACTAATCAATATGACGCGCACTCGGCACATCGTAGCGGGATGCGAGCGAAAAAATACATCGCGCCCTGAAATCGCAACAGAAGCGAATATTGGTGTTTTTATTTGTTTTTCGCTATTGCAGACAATGATTATTTATAATATTTATTCTTTAGACTAATTTAGACAAATACAAAAAGTTTGTGACATGTAAGATTTATATTGAGAGTTATTCGAGAAAATTTGGGGTCTCCAATATACTAGGTTAAACATATATTATATCATAAAAAAAATATCATAATATATTCTAGTGCTCTAATTTTAATTTTAATATACAAAAGGAATAAAATTTAGATTTACGGAATTCGACAGTCGATTAGTTGACTGTTATAGAAACTTTTAAGGAAAGAATTATTTTCGTATCGCATATTTTATTCGTGTAAAAAAAACAATATTTTCATCGACCCAAATATTAAATGAACGCAAAAGAAAATGGATTTTCCAATGTGAAATATGATGTAAATATTCTATGCCGTATATACGTATATATTTTTTTCTGTTTATACTCTAAGAAGCGTTCCATTAGCAGCATCCCGGGGTGTATACATTTCTCGACGCCAGGATCAAAAGGTCTTATCTTTCGAATATACCGCGTACACATTTTATTTTTAAATAAATTGTATTCGTGTATATTCGACGCCGTATGAAATATTATATTTTAGTTTGCGTTTGGCTCCGCCGGGTAACGTGATCCCGAACGAAATGTTTGTATATTGTGGTTCGTCGGAGCGAACAGTTTCCACAGCAAATAATGTAATTCGGGAAGCGAAAACAATTGCAGACATTTCAATTTTGAAATGCGAAAATTATTATTCGCCAAAAAAAATTATATCCATGTCGCGCACGGGGTTGCATAATCATAATGGCAGGTTCGATTCGCGAATGGGGTAGACGTGGACCAATATAAAAATAAATTCGAATCGACATTGACAGCTTCAATAAAATTTTATTATACCCCACCCCCATTTATATTATATGCAAGCGAATACGAAGAGGCTTTCCACGTTTGTACAAGCTTAAATTCAATTTAAAGTTCAATCGACGTGAGTGTATGCTCCGCATTAAAATGTACGACGTATGAATCGAATGAAAAAATATATAATATAAACATAAGTTCTAAAAACTATAAAAATAATTATGAATAGATCATTTTTATTTTATCCACGAGAAGAAAACTAGAAGAAGAACGACTCACGATAAGTGAGCTGTATCTCGTTGCATTTGCGATCTTCGCCTGATTGAAAATTCACGCTCGTTAATTTTTATTTTCTCAATACTGTGAATATTCGAATTTCAGAATATTTTTCAAAAGCCGAAACGAAATACAGAAATAATATTGTATGAGACTTGAGTATGTATTTAAAAAAATATAATATAAAAACAGATATATCAAAATTGAGTTATGTATAATCATTATGTAGAGTAGTGATAGCGAACCTTTTTGACTAGTGAGTCAAATTTTGTTTTTTTTTATTTTTTTTAATACTAACCTGTGGATCACAAGTCAATGGCGTTACTTGGAAGGGTAGGGGGGGGGGGTGATTTTCGTTTCATAAATTCATAAAAAATCAACGTGTGAAGCATTTAAAAAGCCTTATGGGTCGATGTCTAGCCTGCGAGTTACAAGTCCGCTACCACTGATGTAGTGTTCTATTTATTAAAAATAACACGTAATTCTAAACTGAAAATTTAATTTTATAATATTTAAAACAGGAAGATTTATTAAAAATTAATATAATTCATTTCCATTTTTTTTTAAAAATAAGCTTATCTATAATAATAGCCTTTGCCTTTTAAAAATGCTTTTTTTCTAATTTATATTATAATAAATATATATGTACATTGAAAAAAAAACAGTTCACAACAAATGAAATGTTTTTTAAATTAGAAATCTATTTCTGTCAAAACCACCCCAAGAGCGAAAAACGTTTTTTCAGAAATCAGAAATGTCAAATCCACCTCATGTTCAAAGGGTTGAATGCATATTATGATAAAATTTACAAAACATGTATTGTAAAAAATCCCTAATAATGAAGAACAATAAACCACTTAGTTTCTATACTTTTGCTCCCTCTTCCTCCTTACTAGGGGACCTCTTCTTTGGAAAGGTCCTTGCCATGATGAAAGGATTGCAATTACATAACAAAATTAATGCTATCTGTGACTCGTCACCCAGGATCTCTAGAAAAGAGGAAATCGAACAATAAGACAAACCCTCTCCCACTTGCCTGGGCACAGTAAGAAGGGTAAAATCTGATACCAGGAATGGTAGAAGATACATGACAAATGCCAGCAATGCCCAGAAGGAAATATCTTTATAAAACCTGCATATCAAGACGGGTAGGGCCAACATGGTATGGATGTAAAAGGGGAGTCGTCACACAATTGTGATACTCCGACTCCTTTGGCCTTGACTACCATATGAGAGTCTGGTAAGGCCCAAACACAGCGAGTGAGTGTCTCGTGGTTGGAAAATGATAATGATGATGATTTGATGAAGGATTAATGGCATTACAGTAAATTCCAAAATGCAACTCACCCATATAAAAATTAGATTAACATTTTTGAGATGAAGGGTGGTGGGTTGTATTTAACTCCAAATCGCCCCCTTGTAGGTAATAACAGATTATTGTTACCTACAAGGCTAGCTTTTAACACTAGTTTTTATAAAGTTAAGCAACACTCATGTTATGATGGCATGGCACTAAGGCATGATGAATACTTGGCCGATGACGATCAAATGAGTTAATTTAGATTTATATTAATTTTCCACGTTTATGTACCCATTTTTAAATTAGCCATGTCTATATTTTTTAGCATTCCGAATCGTATTGATAGCTTAAGACACTATTTTAATGCTAATGAACACATTGCACGAGAGCAAACTCACCATATGAGCATGGGTTAAGGAGAATTATTGCATTTTTCATTTTTTTAGGCTATGAAAAAACTGAATGTTTTACCGAATCAGCGATAATCCAGGAGGAAGCGCCTAACAAGGTCTTACTATACTATGAATTTACGATAGGTTTTCCTAATTTTATTCAATATAAGTCAATAGTAAAATATTTGAATTTAGATACATAAATATAGGTTGAAAAAAAATGATTAAGAATGAAAATTATAAATAATTTAAGATTTTATATCAAATTCAATATAAAACCATGTAAAACTATTTAATTTGAAATTAGCCCATGAACATAATTTACCTACAAATAAAAACTCAAAATATGACACATTTATAGAAATTACATGTTGATTCTAACCGTTCGAGTACTGATACGAGCAGAAATGTGCAATCATGCACCTGCATCTTGAGGTCACATTTTTGGCATTTACTGAACGAAATAATTTAAAGTAAATGACTATTACCAATATGTTACGGAATTCTGAACTGAAAATTATACAAATTAAATAATGGATTGATGCAAAGGTTTTAATTTTTTTATATAGAATAAAAATATATTTCTATAACTAAAAATATATCTCCAACATTTGTTTTTTATAGATTTACGCAATTACATTAAACGGACGTTAAAGGTACTTGTACGGGTATACCCCTATATCTTTTCTATGTTCACGTTATTGTAATTAATGCAAAATGAGTCATGCTTTTGTCTCGCACTCAAACCCTCATCTCAATCTCCGTAGTGTTTTGATGTGGATCGCTGTCAATTATGACTTTTAATTTGTCGTCAACAGAATTCAAGCGCCATCCGATCCAGAATTTTGTAAATCACCTTTGCTTCAGAACTTGGAGGGCATCCTCTCCATATAGATTACCACAGTTGCAATGTTGCCTTTACGGAATTCATACAGTACACAACAACGTAAATTTATCGATATTTTAAAAAAAAGGCTATCTTCTGTACGCTGGCTAGACCAAACAGAATAGAAAATAGAGAGGAAGCATCCTTTATACAAAAGGACCGTTTGAAAACAGACTTTTTTCCTAGGATCATAACAACCCAATGATAAAAAAGAATATATGTTTTACCTGCATTCTCTGAATGAGTAAATCCATTGGATTAATAATCTTGTTCGACAACATGGCATAATCGCAATTTCGTGGACATTCTTGACATGCCATTCTGTATAAGTTGGCAGCAGTTATGAGAGTTCTAGCGAAAGAAAAAATACAAGAATGATTTTTATTGCATTCGTAACAAATTAAATAAACAAAAAAAAAACAATTTACTTCTGTGATATGAAATTTTCTTTGTCGTTGATTCCCGTCGATAAAATATCACTAAGAATTGAAAATCCATTCATTTTAAGCCACACGAGTTTCTCGGAAGGATTTATCTAAAACAAAAGAGTACATTTAGATTTTGTAGAAAAAAATATAAATCTAATTTTTATATTACGAAAGTTATACCTGTTTTTCCATTATACGTGTAAGCTCACCCAAGAACCGATCTAATTGATTAACATTGCCATTTCCAATGGAAACGAATCCCTCCACTCTAGAACCACTATTTTTACTTAAGTCGCTCAACGATGAATGGGCAGATCCGCCTTTTCTAGTTTCTAAAGGTTTAGTTTTATTCATTTCTATTTGGTTATTATTCTTATTGAGTCCGTTAACACTTTGACTGTTATTTTGTCTGTGCACTATATTTGATATTTGATTTATAGAGCGAGATATTTTACTTTTACTAGAAAATGCTTCCGTAGCTGGAAATTCATATGTATCCTCATATTCTTGTCCCCTATAATATAATATTAAAAATAATCAAATTAAATTTTAACATTATCTGAAAGTATTAAATAATAAATAGTAATATTACTTTGTCAAAAATCTCTGCTTGATTTTTTTAAGACGTTTTTTCTGCGATTTCTGTTTTTCTTTTCCACCAGCAACGTATTCAATACTCTCATTACCTAAATAAATATTCATTGTATAACAATTTGATAATGAAATATGCTTTATAATATATATATTTTTTTACCTTCGCTAATGAGTTTCTCTTTATGAGCTTTATCACCTTTTTTACTATTCATAGATAAAATTAAATCATCATTTGAATTTTTATGGTATGATTTACGGTCTCGATTTGTCTGTTGAATGAAAAATAGGACAATATTACCAAAATAAATAATACAATAATGAAAATTAAATGAAAAATTCCGTACTTTTTGTTTATTAATAGTATCGCGATCGTTTGGAATTAGATTAACTTCGGGTCTCTGTGATGATAATTCTAAAGCTCTTTGTTTAATTTGAGAAATTGATAGCTGATGCCGACGTGCTGATTCTCTTTGTTTTAACACAATTCTTCGACGTAGTTCTTGAGCCGTAGCAGCTTGAGCAGCTTGTAAGGCAGATAATCTTTCGGATCGTTCCCTTGCCTAATATAAATAAAATATTGTATCATTAAAGAGGTATATAAAAAAAAATTTAAGAAATGTACCTTTTCTTCGGCTAATTGTACTCTCTCCTTTTCTTTTTGTAATTGTTGACGTCCTATTCTTTCATCTCTTTGCTTTCTGCTCTCACGCATTTTATCAAGCCGTATCATTCGTTCAGTCTCCAATGCTTTTTTGCGTTCTTCAACAGCTGCTTCTTTTGCTGCTTTTTCCTCCTAAAAAATATTATTTTGAAAAAAAAACACAAAATGTTTAATTAACCTAGCAGTGCCAATGTCTATTAGGGACCCCAAGTTTTTTTATTTTTCTCAAATAACTCTTTTAATATAAATCCTATGAGTCACAAACTTTTTGTATTTGTCTAAAAAAGTCTAAAGAATAAATATTATGAATTGTCCACAATTACGAAAAAATAAATAAAAACAACAATATTCGCTTCTGTTGCCACAGGTGCGATGTTTTTTCTCGCTTGCAACCGGTACAATATGCCAAGTGCGAGTGAAATATACTAGTGACATGTGCCGCGAAAACTCTGGGGTCGGTAATCGGCGGTGAGTCTTCGGCGAGACATCGCCAAGGGTGCGTGACAATTATGCGTCATATTAATTAGTAAAAAAAAACAAAATATCCATCAAATTATGAAGCATATCATGAATAACTATTTTTACTCTTAGAATAATCGATATTTTAAAAAAAGTCAAGATGGGGGTCTATAATAGATCCCCTCGGACACGGTTGTTTTAGAGCCACTGTGACTGATCGGTTAAAGAAAATAATAATTCCAATTAAAATTACCAATCGACGCATTCTATCGGCTCGAACTTCTTTGAGTCTACATGTTTGTTCATGACACTGAGCTAAGAAATCATCTTTTTTAAACTGGTCCTCTAATTGTTTTATAAATGCAATTTCTCTCAATTTTTCTTCTTCGTCGTGTGCTCTCTTAACTATATCCTGAAATTGATAATGCAAAATTTAAGTAAAAATGGAAATTATATTTATTAAATTGTTTTTAAGTACCTTAAGTCTTTGGTCTCTGTTTTCTTTTGCCTTTTGCATCCTTTCGTCCATTCGTATACGTTTTTCATCAGTCAATTGAAGTTTGGCAGCCTGAAATGAAAGATGCATAATTTATTAAAATAATAAAAAGCCGCATACACATAAAACTTAGTGTGTTACTGACTTTTACATCCTCGACTCTGGCTAATAATTGTTGTAATTTATTACTTTTCTCTTTTTGTAAAGTGGCCCTATGCTGTTCAGCCCTTGCTTGTTTAACCTCATACCTAAATAAAAACATCATAAATAAAATTTATACGAAACGAAACTGAAAAAAATACGTTTAAATAGTTACCGCTTAAGAGTTTCTTGCAAACTTCCTCTCCTTCTCATACTATGTGAAAGTTTAGCATGTAATTGTTGGGCACGACCTATTTATTGTATTAAAAATAAAACATGTAACAAAACATAACAATAATTAATAATGTTCATTATTTAACACATATATCTTTACCTGGATATCTTGCTACGAGTGATTGAAGAGTTTCAAGAACATCCATTCTTTCTACCCAGCTCATACTAGCCAAAATCGGTTCATAACGAGCTTCTAATGAGAGTTCGTCGTCTGCTACATCTCCATATGTCGGTAAATAACAACCGCCTATTTTGGAATTAAATCGATTGCCACTTTGATAATTAATTACATCTTCACTACCGTCTTCATCTTCTTCACAAATTATTTCACCATCGGTCTAAACAATAATTAATCTGGATTAAAAAAGAAAAATGTATATTAATAAAATAAAATTTATGAATTATTACCTCGGTATCATCAGTTTCGGTATCTAAATCGATGTCCGAGCTCTGCTGTAATTCTTGAATCTGTAAATTGAGAAGTGCTTCTTCTTCGGATAATTTGCGTTGATCTTCTTCGGACTGCCAATCCAATGCCAAATCCATTTTCCTTTCATTCTCTTCTATTTGGCTGGTCATCCTTTCGATTTCATTGGCGTCTGAATCAAAATTCTCGTTTGACAAATCTTTCGATTCCTCATTATCGCAATCAGAAAAATTCGACTTTTTTATTTTATCCTTTTTAATGAAATCATTATCTATTGATATTTCGCTGGCTGTTAAAATATCATTCTGACTCAGGATACAGTCGAGCGATGTTGACGTATAACTATCACTGTTAAGACTCTCGAGTGATAGATGAAGACTTCTTTTCAACTTTCCGCCGACATTATTAAAATATTTATGTATTAGATTCACTCTATTTTCCATCTCATCGATTGGATCGGGCTCGAATGAAATATACATGCTCAAATCTTCACAGGAGAAGTGCATTTTATTAAAATTATTTTGCGATTTTTTCAATTTACTCGAATACGACAATTGATTGAATTTCTCGTCGGAATCAATTTTCGATTGTACATTATCCTTGAAATCTAATTTATATTTATTTTCTTTTGCCCGTTTTTTCTTCAATCCCGTTATATCGGATTTTTGTCGTAATATCGTAGTCGTCATTTGCTGGTTCGGTGATTTCTTCAATTGATTTTTTTTTTCTTTCTTAGATTTTTGCGTATCTAATTCAGTTTTCGCGTCTTCTTTAACGGCCATTTTGACCGGATCTTTATCGACTATCGATGAATCAACAGTTATTTCTAATTTTGCAAAATCTTTCATCTTGGACAATCCCTCCTTTGGTGATTCGATCATGTTCAGTGTCGGTAAACTGGCAGTTGCCGATGGCTGATTATATCTATTTGCCCAATGTGAACCAAACTTTTTTGTTTGATTATTTTTTCCGAGTCTTCTACATTTCACAGTTAACCAGCCGTCGTTTACGTCGACACCGCCATTATTGTCAATAATGTTTAAAACTTCGACAGATCCTGCGAAAGTGGTATCACATTCGGATGCATCATTATCCGGACACAATGTTTTAAGACTTTCATTCGATTCGACATGAGATAATTCGATTCTCGAATTAACTATCGTTTCCGACGAACTGTACATTATATCCGAACTGTTCAAATGATTTACGTCTAACATTGCAGGTTTATTTTCATTCTTTACGATGTTAGAATAATTTTGTTGTTTGGTACAGTTGTTAGGAATACTTTTATTCGAATGCTCATCTTTTTTAAGTGATAAAGAATTTGGTCTAACGTTTTGTGGAAATTTATTTCCTTTAACGCTATTATTATTACTGAGATTTGAAGATTTATTTCCATCGAAAATCCTTCCTCTGCCGACAGTTAAATTGAACGGATAACTACCAGTGTTTTTATTCGAAATATTAGGCTTCGCATTTTGTCTATTTGCTGGTTGATCAATTTTTTTACATGGCCCTTGTTTAATATCGGCGATAGTTTTACTTCTAGATATTCTATTGATATCGACACGGGGTTGCGTCTTATTATTGGATATACTTGAATTTTTTGTAACTGTCGATGAGTAAATACTGCATTTATTACCATTTGATTTAGGATCGTGTATGTTTTTCATATTTGACGGTACCGTTTTTGGTTTTGACGCAGCTTGAGAATAAGCGGGCTTAACGCTAGTTGATGAATCTGGCTTACATTTATCGTTATGCGTCTCTGAAATAACAATGGTTTTTGTTTCAAGACTTTTTTCAATATCATGATTATCTATTGTCTCTATATTTGAAACTGATCCGACACTATTAGATTCAATGCATTGAATATCCGTAACTTTTTCATTATTAATTTTTTCTAAGCCCTGATTTTCAGAATCGTGTTTATCTGCAAGTAGTTTCTTATCACTTAAAGACTTTAAATATTCATTTTCTAAATTATCCAAAACGATATTGATATGTTTGAGATGCGGCGGTGTATTCTTTTTAGGCAATAGACGCGGTTTGACCGAGACGTTTTTATTTATTTTTACATCAGCATCGTTCGTATCTTCAAATTTATTTATGAGATTTTTATTCGAATTTTTTCTCACAATTACAGCTTTGTGAGGTATTGGCAAGGACGGAAATTCGGCGGCAGTACCTAATTCTACTTTTTGAAAATCAATTTTATCACAATCTCTAGAATCATTTGTAATATCTGATCCTTTTTCTATTGCTATCATATTATTATCGATGTTGATTGAATTATTTTCAACGATATTGGTATGTTCAGAAGAAACTACTTCGACAGTACCTTTAATTTCCGTATTATCAATAACAATTTTTTGATTTATCGTAATTTCTTCGATATCATCAATTTTATTCTCAAAAAATACAGGATCATTTTTGCTTTTCGGACTTAAACATCCGACTGGTGTTCTCGGACTTATTTTTCCCGTGCTCGAACATGGACTTATTTTATGAAACGATAAACCGGGACTAATTTTACCCAGTGGCGGAGGACACGGGCTATTTTTTCCCGATATGCACGGACTATTTTTTCCCGAAACCGATGGAGAACTTTTACTTGAACGGGTCCGTCTGTATTCTTGAACCTTTGCCGGGCTTGTTTTACGAATTTCCCACGCTAGGCTCAAAGGTCTCTGTGGCGGCGGTGTGTTATCATATTCCCATTTGAGTCGAAACCATTCGCAAAGGGATTTAAAATCTCTAGTATAATTTTCTAACACTAGAATAACTTCTTGACATTCAGATAAGTTTTCATGAGATTCAACAGTACTATAAATTTCACCAACCTAAAATAATAATAGATATTTATTAGATATTAAAATTTGTATAATAATTGAACCCGAAAATTAGACTTACAGCTCTTTGTAGATTTCCGAAAAGTAAACCCCAATAACGGGCTTGAAACTCAGATCTTTTGTCCCTGCCAGTAGATGCGGATCGCAATCTTGAACAGGTTTGGGGTTTATTTGCAGTTTCTAACACGGCTGAGTGAGAATCAGCCATTCCGATTGCATTAAAAGGAGCACGCGGAGGTTTACGTGACACCTTATCTAAAAATTTAATATTTATTTAAAAAAATATCTAATAACGTAAATTATTATCAAAACTATAAGAAAAACATACGAATTAATAAAAAAAAAATACAACATTTTATATAAAAAGTATTACTTAATATACCTTAGGAGCATTTCATTCGTCACATCTGTACGTGGCCTCTTTAAGGAGACACTGATTCCCATAGATACAACTCCCACGTCAATACATATAAACAATTTACTATCGAAACCTCATTGGACTATCCCACCATTCAGTTTTACTTCAATCCCACACTAAACTGTTTATTTGTATTAGTATGGCAACGTATGCAACGATCAATCCACGCCTACACGCTATTCACGATCGCGTTTTACAATTTCATATACCTAGTTAAGCCATTAGGTGAATGAGTCAAATATTATAAATACTTTGCTTCTGCGTAATTAAATTAAAAAATATAAAACAATTAGTGTAATTGCCACTACCATAAAAGAGAAGAATATTTAAACCAGTCAAAACATTTTAATTAACATACGTCAACCTATTCGATAATATAATTTGCAAGAATAATAAATTTAGTGTTGCAACATCACTTTAATTTAAAATAATATTTATTTATAAGCTTTATGATCATTAATAAAAATGCATATTACTAACTGAAATAATTTATTTTATTAATAATATAATTTTCAATTGAGAATTCAGATTAACATGTATCGAAAAAAAAATTTAATTCATTTGAGTAAGAAAAATTTAATTTATGTAGTGATTCCAACGTTATATGGTGTTCAATATTTAATATGTAATAAAATATAATTTCTAACTAATCATTTGACTCAGACCACGAATTAAAAACCTTGCATAATTTTATATTTTTTATATTATTATTGGATTTTTAATTAGAAGGGAGAAATCTCTCAAAATTAATAAAATTAAATAACATTGCTGCAAAGCTCCATACATTCAGATTCAGTAACTGCTTTTCAAGGTTTCAAGTAAATGTGGATGCGAAAAATATTTTTAGGAGAGAGGTTTTTGTCCCCGTCTTTGGTACATATATAAATTGGTCATCAATTTGTCATCTACAAGTCTTACAAGTTGTACACATCCAAACGTGAACAAATTATCCAAGTTATAGTTCGATTTAAAGATTTTGAATCAAAAAATCTTTACGAAATTTGTACATTTGCCTAATACGAAGTGGTATTATAAAGGATTTTGCGTAAAAATATTAGGATAGTCATAAATCATAATATAACACACGACGATTATAAGAAATCTTGAAAAAGTATGGATTACGACGTGCTTTTAGTTTAAACTATTGGAAGAACTTGACACGCTAATCAGCTGTCAACCTTCGTTACATTGCAACCTATCAGTTAAAAATTAATTTGGGAGTAGATACATTAAATTATCATTTAAATGTGAGAACCTATGAATCTCATTTTATAATATATAAGAAAAATTTAATAAATAAATTGAAAACTAATTCTTTTAATATATATTTCAACCAACATTTTTCAACTTTTGCTTATTTTGGGAAAAAATTTAAGGATAAAGTACAAACATTTCGTATACCAAGATATTCTCAATATTCCAGGATTAAATAAAGATAGAACAAAATTGTTATTATTTTATTTGTTTTCCTGCAGAGATAAAGCGAATACTTTCAGTCAGTTATTAATCGAGTAAAAGTTATTCAAAAGCATAAACAATTGTAGAGCTTTTTAAACATCCATTTTTTGTGTAAAATAACATCCTTTTTAGAATATTTACATGTGTAAATGGCACTTTGAAATTTACTGTTATGCCATTCATCCATTGTCAGATAAATAAATAAAATAAAAATATCAAAACGTTGTATTGTAAGGAATATATTTGTATTCTCTATGTCTGGAAGAAAATATTTGACAGATATTGAGTCATACGACAAAATGACAACATCCGTCAGGCATTGTTTACAAATGGAAATGACAAGTCGGGGCGTACCCTCGCGGTGCAGAGCGACGTGGAAGGCGACGAGGTTGCGCGCCTCGCGGCCCTCCTCGCGCACGCGCTGCCGCACGGAGCCCGGCGCCGCCATGCCAGCGGCAACTTAGGCTCGCGAACTGCGGCACCTAAGTTGACGGCCGCTGGCGACGTTTGAGAATTAAACACGCCACAACACGGGCATGACACTTTAACAGCTATTTTGACATCTTTTTAACAGATTAAATTAGTCAAGTTGCTAATTAAAAAGGATCTGTAAAATGATGTTGCAAATCATCGTTTGCAGAATTAGACAATTTTAGAAGAAAAAAATATTCTTGCATAAATAAAAAAAGAATAAAATACAATAAATGGAAAACATGAAAATAAACCGCTCGACGAGATTTTTTTATATATCCCCAAAAATTATTAAGTTCCTATAAGAAAACCAGCCATTTCATTCACAATATTATAAGATAATAATAATTATAATTATTACAATATTATAAAACAATAAAATTACAATAAGATTACAATATTATAAAACAATAAAAAATAAAAATATTTATTTATACTGATACGAATTATTTAGAATACAATTTGAATATTAATTACAATGAAAATATTATAACATAATGGCAGCTAGATTGCGAATTATCGACCAAAGGTCGTTTGTAGAAATTTCACTGTGGGCGGAGCTACGACCTGACAAGCATGAATTTTGAAATTTTCGGTTTTCGAAATTTTCATCGGCTTTCGTAATGAAAATTCGATTAAACTAAACCAAACAATTTGGGACTAAAGCCTTGAGACCTACTAAACATTGATGTATTATTATGACTTATTGAATAAGTATTGTCCGTAAACTTATGTGAGATACACACTCAGGAAGTTTCATGAAAATCAACTACTAAAACATATCATTTTTTATTTTACTTTATTGAAAATTAAATTTAGTCCCTTGTGCATAATGTTATTATTAAAATGTATGTATACATAGTCCTAAAATTTATATTTTATCATATTACTGTGATGAACGTCTATTATTTATTTTATCATATTACTGTGATGAACGTCTATTATATATTTTAATAATTTATCTTATGGAATGTGGAGTACGACGATGAATTACTCCACCATATCGTATTGGATGAAACTGCAACAAACCAAATATTAAGCCATTATTTAATATGTGGAAATAATTAATTATTTAACGTGTACTTACTTGAGAGTTCACCGTCTTAATTCCACCTTTTATATTTTTTTTAGAACTCTTATCGCATATTGTTTCTTTTAGAATAAAAACGTCATTTTTATCTGGGAAAACTTCTCTACTGTGATTATAATGCGATTTTAAAATATAATCCAAGCTATCTTTAAAAGTACTAAAAAATTATAGAATGTTATTTGACCATAATAATATAACATTTATGTTATATCGAGCGATCACTGTATCTTACCGGTTTTCTCCAAAATAAAATTTTCCATAACTTGATATAGTATGCCGAGTAAACAATCTTTCACATATTTCACCATTTTTAGATGAATGTGATCTCATATTTTTATTTGAAGACATACTTTAGAATGATTAAATACTACGCCCAAATATGAGTTGACAAGCAACAGAGAATGGATATAAAATATAAGATATGTACGTATCTAGGAAACGTGTGTTTAATCAATTCCATAGTTACAATATATGAAACTACGAGTTAAAAATATATTTTATATGTAAAATATATTTTCCATGTAAAATTAATTTATTCTTTTCAAACTGGTTGTGGAATTAATTTTGGTTCATTTTTTCGTAAATTTTTTTTTTCCATCTGCAAAAAATATTATATGTATTCCATTTTAACTTTGTTTACTGTAGAAATTCTTTAAATTTTTTATTGTATATAATCATCGTATATAATTGATATTATATAATAATAAAATCCCATAAAAGAATTTGCAATTTCCTTCATGATCTTCTATAATTATGCTTTAAAAATCCTAGGGATTTAGAACACAGAATATCTATTTATCACCGTATAACCTCTACCAAGGGAAGATAGCCGTCTGGTTGATCATTGAAAAATTATGGAAATGAATGACATCCCGTGACAATGACAATTACAATGAAGTGATCTAGAAAAGCCAAAAACAAATTAGTTATATTGTCTTGACAATATAATCCCACATTTATTATATCCCGTTGACAAAAAATACATGAAGTTAACGAAAATCTTTAATAATTTCTTTAAATAAAATTACGCACCCCTGGAAAAATATGTAAATAAATGTATATCTGGTCTCCAACGGATTTCTTACAACAGAACCGGTATGCCCTGGGAAGGAAAACCCTAATCTGTTGACCAATAAATGGTTTAGTCTCGATTCTTTCGCTCCTCTTCCATCTTTCTTTGAGGAGGTCTTTCCCATGATGAAAGGATTGCTATTGCGGGACATGGTTAACCAATCCGTCACGACGGCTCGAAGCCAACCCCGTCGTCTGAAGGGGGTCTATTTATAATAAAAAATTGACCCTAAGCTTTTCAAATCAAGATATTGATGAACTCTTTATCAAAATCTTGACTATTTAAAAAAAAAATGGATTATTCTTAGAATAAAGATGTTTTGAATTTTTTTCCAATCAATATGATGCGTAAATGACACACAAACCCGGCGATGTCCCGCAGCAGACACGCCGGCGGTAGACCGACTGCAAAATTCTCGTGGCACATGTCACTAGTATACGTTTCATTCGCACTTAGCACATCATATCGGATGCGAGTGAGAAAAAACATCACGCCCGTGCCTACAGAAACGAATAGTTTTTATTAGACAAAGACAAAAAGTTTGTGATATGTAGTATTTATATTAAAAGAGTTATTTGGGAAATATCAAGAACTTGGGATCCCAAATAGACCCCATCGGCACGGCTAGGTTAATAATCACTCGCGACTTGTTATATGCAGATAATACTTAGATAAGATAAGGTTACAATTCGATACCAACAGGGTAGAAGATACACGTCCAGTACCAGCATTGGCCAAAGAAGGGAACTCTTTACAAAAAACTGGATACCAAGACGGTTTGAGTCCCCACAGTACCAACGTAAAAGGGGATTGCTCACGCCATTGAGAGATCCGATTGCCTTGACCTCAACTACCATTTGAGAGTCTGGTAAGGCCCATACGCTCAGCAAGTGAGTGTCTCGTGGTTGGCAAATGATGAGGACGATATGATTATATTATACATAGAGATTTTTGTGAGGAATAGGAATATGTTAAAAAAAAAAAAAAATACAAACGCTTACAAAATTTATTTAATTCAATTTTACATTATGTTAGCCATTTACAGGTGTAATTTTTATGTGCTTAGAATCATTTTCAATATCTTCGGATCTTTCTCTTTTCAACTGCTTCAATTCTCCATCTTTTGGGTTACTTTTCTTATTTTGATTCCTTTTACTTTTTGACATTTTTTCTTCACCGGATCTGAAAATTTATCCAAAATAACTTAGTATCAAATTATATATTATATTTAGAATAATGTGCAATAAATATATATTAGCACCTCGAGCTAGATTTCATTCCAGGTCCCCAAAAAGGTGTAGGGTTGTCTTGAAATCGTAGGTAACCATTTTTTCTACTCAACGGATTTGCACATTCCCGTTCTTTCAAATTAACATCTGAGGTTGCAGCTTTGGATAATATTATCGTAGCCGGAGATCCTTCGACCAATCTTCAATTAAATAAATTATGAATTAACATTATGTTGCATTAATTGAACAGTATTAAATAATTACAATACCTTTCTTTTTTGACAGGATGCGATTTTTCCCAATGTCTCAAAATATCCCAAACATATTGTGCTGGGGCATCTGTTTTAAGTGACGATTTACAAGCGTGAGAATATGATACTCTATATCCGCCATTTATAATAGCAGACCTGTTCAAATTTATTTTTAAATAATTAAAATATTCATAAAACAATATGTTTTTAATTTTTAAACCAACCTCATAGTTAGCATAGGAATTGTTTCTAAATGGAGTTTCGAACATAATTTATCAGTCGAATAATAGAGAGGAACATCGTTTAGTTCTTCGAGGACCATGCATAGAACTCCTTCGATTCTTTTAGAAGTACCAAATTTTTCAGGTTCATTTTGAATTATTTTCAACATTTGTTCTACAAATTCCATATCATGCAATCCTGAAGACCAAATTGGTCCTCCCATCTATTAAAACCATACAAACAATAAGAATATAATTAATTATTCCCATAAAATGCATAAAATTATGTACGTACATGAAATTTATGATTGCAATGCTCACATCTCGAATCAACGGAAGGAGCCTGAGGCAAACAAGCTTTTACGCGTGCGGGATCATTAAGCGAGGGATTGGGCTTATGTGAGCCGAGTAATTGCAATGAAAATGATTCACAACCCGTACATTGATATACCATCGACAATTTGCTAAAATAAAAATGATTATATATCATTGCTGCTCTATTTGAAGAAAATCGTAATTTTTTTATAAATAACCTTGTAGTCTTTTTGCAGTGAACAGGACCGGTAAATATTCTTACGAAGACTCGTATATAAAAATCAGCCGATATACTCAACATTGGAACAATGTATCGACCATATCGATTAGCGTGTGATTCTATGCACTGCAATAATATTCTTAAAGCCTGAAATTATATATATTAAACATTAAATATATAATAAATATTGCATATATAGGGGTATCTGACGAAAATGTCATATTTTTACTAATGAAGGTAGATGAAACGATTTAGTTTTGATACTATTGCTACCACTTCTTCCATACTAGGGGACCTCTCTGTTGGAAAGGTCCTTATCATGAAGAAAGGATTGCTATTATGCAATAAAGGTTATACTAGTTGTGACTCGTCACACCGAAACCTCCACAGCGAATACCGAGACAAACCCCCCCCCCCCCCCCAACTTGCCAAGACACAGTAATGAGGGTAAAATCCAATACCAGCAATGGTAGAGGATACATGTCCAATGCCAGTAATGGCTAAGAGAAGGAAACCTCTTACCGCATATCAAAACGGGTTGGGGCACTGTGGTGTGGACGTAAAAGAGTCCTCACCCCATTGTGAGATTCTAATTGCATTGACCTTGACTACTATTTGAGAGTCTGGTAAGGCCCTCGTGGCTGCCGAATGATGATGATGACATCAATTATTAATTATATATTCTCCCTCAATAGCTTCAACTTTCTTCCACCTTTCTAACAATTTTTATATGCCATTTGTATAAAAATCTTTTGATTTGGATAAAAAAAATAGAGATCGAGACACGTTTTCCCATCTTCGCTATTCTTAAAATTGTTGTCCTATCGTTTAAACCAGTGGTAATCTGAGTGAGTTTTGTTATGAGGTCTTGCATTATCATGTTAAAAATGATTGATATGTTTTCTCTATATAATATTACAGGTATTGAGATGAATTATCCTTTAATTTTATTAATTTTTGACATATTCGAACCGAACGAAGTCAAAAAACGTCAATTTTGTCAGGTACCCTTTATATTAAAATAATTGAATCATACTTGTTCATGACACGCTTTCGATTTAAGACTGATAGCTCCATATTTAGAATAACATGTTTCCGGAGAGTTGCCAGCTAATACTGCCATATCGGTAGCGGTAACTAACATCAATCCCCCGTCTTGTATGCATTGAACAGCACCGTCAAGAAAGATGGATGGACATCCGTATGGATCAAGATCTAATGCAACAAATCTTTTTGCATGTTGTCTATTTTTATACATTAATAAGCTAAAATAAAAAATAATGATTTGTCAGATATCAATTATAAATGATATTATACATAATTAATAAAAATATTCACGTTGCATCTTCGTGGCTTGTATTTATTATGTGTTGGACTTCATTTAATTTAATATTCGCTTCGATACTCTCAACAGCCTTTGCAGATATATCATTAGCTAAAATAAGATCAATGCCCGGAATCTCCTTTGCATATCGAATACTTCTTAAACCTGATGCAGATAGTGCTTCCAAAATACTTATTTTATTCTAAAAATATTACAAAAAAAAATATTTTATGTCTACATATGAATATTCCATAGCATTTCATTTTCAAACCTGATCATCTTTATCCGGTAATGAGGATTTCCTTTGCTTTATTTCACGATACTTTTTAAATTCTTCTATAAATACTCTCAATACTAAAATACTAAGATCTCTGTTGAATTCTTGAACAGGATTGTAAAACACATTATCCGATGTAACAAGCAATCGAGCTTTACCCTCTTCCAAATAACGTTCATCCATCATCCTTGTGTACAACTTATGATTCGCCTTAAAAAAATCATAAAAATATATTATAATCAAATTATATTCCTCTCTAAATAATAATATCAACTATCTGTTATTAAAACAATCATTATCTAAAAAATCTTGTTTATTGAGATTGACATGTATCAATTTTAATAGTAAAAACTAAAATATATCCATAATAATCAGATAATATAGGTAATTTGTTATTAAATCATTGTAAATAAACATATTTAATATACATAACCAATTAAATTGACATTTAGATATACGTATCAACTGATTATTTATGAAATCGAGATTTATTGTTAATAAATGATCTTACTCGAATATAGGTAAAAAATATAAGAGGCCTAACTGACTTGGTAAAATACGACACACGTGTAAACAACATGTGTTAAAACAATTTGACAGTTGGTTACTTGGTTAGGCAACGAATTTAACCTCTTTTTACCAGATCTTGTTACAATAATAGAGTTTATAGATTTATTAGATATAAATTATCGCCTTTTTCGTAATAAATTTATTTAGTATATTTCGTCAATAAATTATAAGAGTCGATATAAATCATTCGAGTAAAATCATTTTTATGTTAATGTTTCATTTAAAATCATTTAATGTATTTATTATACAATATATCATTATAATTTACAATACCTTTACACGTTGTAACAATTCACAAAAAACATTACTATTTAGTAAAGTAATTATGGTTATATTTTTTTCCTCTGGTATTATTGGTAAATATTTTTAAGCAGTGGCAACATTGTACGGAATTGACATATCTCGCACGTGGGTACCAAGCGGCTAGTCCCAAAATCAGATATGGCGGAGCTGGTGGCGGCAGCCCTAGCCAAAAGTGCTGAACGTGGTTACAAGTCTATCGGTGTGGAAAAGCATGTCGATCCCCTGCTGGATGTTGGAACATTACTTATTTTGGACTCGGATGATTTGGACACCAAAAAGATGCAGTAATTAACCCTTCCTTTATTTTAACTCGAAAATATCTGATATTATTGTTTCTAGAAACCACGATATCAATATTTTTAAATAATATTTAACATTTAATACATATATTATTTTTATACACGATTCAACAGAACCTGTTAACCCTAAATATGTGTTATAATGCCGATCGCGTATATGTTATTTTTTTTATTAAAATTATCTTCGTTTAAGTTAATATTTACAAGAAACCACCAAAGATTGTTCTGTTCTGGCAAAATATATACTGATTATAAAGTTTACAATAACAATAATTAATAAATTCAATTTATATATATTTTTTTTATATTTTTTTCAGGTCCTCTAGAAATGACTATATTTTAAATTTGACCAGAGATAATACACAATTGCTTTTTAATAAAATTTGGGAATTACCCACTGAAAAAATTGATGAAACTATAGTTGTGACTTTACCTGAACCAACATTTGTTTTACCGAGGGCTCAAAGAGTACCTAAACCTAAACCTTTAACAAAATGGCAACAGTTTGCTAAGGATAAAGGTATTCAGAAAAAGAAAAAGGATAAAGCTACATGGGACGAACAGCTACAGAAATGGGTTCCATTATATGGGTATAATATATTTTTTTATTTAATGATCGTTATATTAAAAATGTTTGACATTTTATTTGATTACAATTTATTTATTCAGATACAAACGTGCTGCTGCTCAAAAGGATAAAGACTGGGTATTGGAAGTTCCGAAAAATATTGACCCTATGACTGATATGTTTGGAACCAAAACTGAAGCAAAGACAGAAAAAGTTGCAAAGAATGAATTGCAGAGATTAAAAAATATTGCTAGAGCACAAAAAGTTAAAATTCCGAGAGTAGGATTCCCTATAACATCTGATAAAGCTACGGCATCTCAAGTGAGTATATCATAATACATCCATTGTAAAGTAATCATTTTAATACTTAATTGAATAAATCCAATTTTAGTTAGCAACAGCGGTCACTGTTGCAAGATCATCTACGGCTTCTGTCGGTAAATTCCAGCCTAAACTTGCAAAAGAAAAAGAGGCTTATGGAAAAGATGTATCTGCACTTGTTACTGGTTTGGCGAAAAAACGAAAAGCACCGTTTGCCAGCTTAGCTACAGAAAAACAAAATAATCTCAGTATCGTAGAAGAGATATCTCGTAAGAAACCTAAAATAGATTTAAACATGGCCGCTACCAAACAGACTCAAGAGGAACAAATGGAGTAAGTAACTTATTATGATGTTTATTATGTTGCCATCTAAATTATTAATATTTTATTTTAATTTGTAGAAGGGCTCAGGAAAACAAAAAGCCAAAACCAAAATCGAATAAAAAGGGTGGTGGTAGTAAGAAAGGATTTGGTGGACCGAAAGGTAAAAAAGCCGGAAAACCTGCCGCTGGAAAGGGACAAAGGAATCCTAGCAAACGAAATGGTGGTAGAAAAAGAAGGTGATAATTTATATTGAACCCGCTGTAATTGTTTATATTATTGTAAATGCTAAGGATATTGTTATTTTTATATGACACTGTTGAAATTTGTGTTTCATATTAAAATTAACTTTGACAAGTCAAAACTAACTTTTTGAGCACAATATTGTATCCTTGTTTCCAAAATATATATTTATGTACAATATTTTAGTTCTAAAATATTATACAATCCTAACTCAAATAAATGGGCTATTTTTTTTTAATTCACTTACCTTATTTATGCATCCCATCGATCGACCCATTTGTAATAAATGATTATTAAAAATATAGTTACCCTTTTAAGGCAATGTGTTCATACAAAAGATCGTTAATTATATTTACTTGTTTGATTTGTTACATTATATTAACCTTAGAAAGACAAACCTGTTTAGACCCCGCGATATTTTATGTAATGGCAACACTGAATGTAAATACTCGTTTCGTTGAATTGGCGTTTTTTATCTCCAAACTGTTGATTTATGAATATGGGGTATCGCTACAATTTCGAAAAGAAAGAGCTGGAAAATTCCTAATACATTAATTGTAAAATGATTAAATTTTAGAATGCGCTGCGACACGTGACACATAATTTGTGCTTCAAGGCGGCGTAAAACTGGTTTAAACAAATTTTAAACCAAAACATTTATATTTCAGCAATTTTATTATTATAATAGATTAAATGAAAAACATTGAGTAACATTATTTATAATCAAAAGAATATGGATATAGAATAAAGCATACTATTAGAAAAATGCCGAATGCGTATTTTTTAAAAAGTTTGTTACGATGCCGAAATAACGTGCAGTTAAGGCCAAAATTGTCAAATTTATCGTGTCTTGTTTACATGTTACCATCATTCCACATGGTAGAATACATAAAATGGTTGATATAAATAAATATTTAGAAGATCAATTAAACAAGAAATTGGCATGCGACAATAAAAAGGCTCAAGATAAAAAATCTGAAGAATTACCTACTACTTCGAAAACAACACGTCAAAGTCAATTTAATTTCCACGAATCTTCGGATGAAGGTGATGATACTGATAAAGTAGATCCTTTTAAATTAATAAAACGGAATAATCCAAAAATTGCAAAACCTAAAGACGATGGTGACGTGAAATCATATAATTCTAGAATAAAAGCAAGTAAGGCCATTTTAAAAAAAAGTATTAATACTGAAAATGAAGTGAATAATATAGAAACTGATAACAAAGAGGAAGAAGAATTCCATGAATTAGACGGTGGTTTAAAAGTACCGAAAGTTATATGGAAAAAATTATATCGATACCAGAAAACGGGTGTAAAATGGCTTTGGGAGTTGCATCAAATTGAATCGGGCGGACTCTTAGGCGACGAGATGGGTCTGGGAAAAACCGTGCAAATAATTGCATTCTTAGCAGCCCTCGATGTTTCTAGAAAGGGAATTTGGAATGGTCTCGGACCATCACTAATTGTAGCTCCGGCAACCGTTATACATCAATGGGTGATGCATTTCCATCTATGGTGGCCGCCTCTACGTGTAGCGGTATTACATCAGTCGGGATCATATGTCGGTACACCAGATAAACTTATAAGAGATATACAAAAATCACACGGAGTTTTGATTACAACATATGCTGGTATTGTCAAACATATATCGTGTCTTGAGATTTTCAACTGGCATTATATAATATTGGACGAGGGACATAAAATTAGAAATTCAGATACACAGATAAGCAGAGTTGTGAGAAAAATTAATACACCCCATAGAATAGTCATAACTGGTTCGCCTTTGCAAAATAACCTTCAAGAATTATGGTCACTTTTTGATTTTATGTCGCCGGGTTTGTTAGGAGCGTTGCCTGCATTCATGGACCATTTCGCAATACCAATAACTCAAGGAGGATATAGTAATGCAACTAAATTTCAAGAAACCCTCGCTTTATCACTAGCCACAGCTCTTAAAGATACAATTACTCCTTATATGTTGAGGAGAACCAAAGTTGATGTGAAAAACCATTTAAATTTACCCGATAAGAGTGAACAAGTCTTATTTTGCAGTATGTCCGAAGAGCAGAGAGACCTTTATAAAACATTTCTACTGAGTGATACCGTAAGGAGTGTTTTGGACAAGGAGAGTCGATTCGGTGATCCAATGCGTGCTAGAATCCTTGTTGCGCTTACAACTCTGAGAAAAATATGCAATCATCCCGACTTATACATTTATGAAGTAGAAGAAGACGTTCCTGATAATGAAAATCAACTAATAGATCATCACAGCTTTGGACATTGGCGACGAGCTGGAAAAATGGTTGTCATCAATTCTCTATTGAAAATATGGAAAAAGCAAGGACATCGGGCACTTATTTTTACACAATCTAGAGCAATGTTATGTATCTTGGAACAATTTTTGGAACAGAATGGTTATAAATATTTAAAAATGGACGGCAGTACCAGTATTGGATCACGGCAGCCAATTATTTCAACTTTTAACAATGATGACAGTTATATAGCTTTTTTGGCTACAACACGTGTTGGTGGTTTAGGAGTTAATTTGACTGGCGCCGATAGAGTTGTAATATACGATCCGGATTGGAATCCAGCCACAGATAGTCAAGCTAAAGAAAGGGCTTGGCGTATCGGACAGCTTCGTAATGTGACTGTATATAGACTTTTATCAGCTGGAACTATTGAGGAAAAGATATATCAGCGACAGGTTTTTAAGCAGCTTTTAAGCAATAAAGTTCTTCTAGATCCACATCAAAAGAATTATCTAAAAACGAGCACACTTCAAGGATTATTCTCATTAGAAGAACCTGATAAAAGTGGTGAAACGGAAACAACGACTATTTTCAAACACACCAAAGTAGATACTTCAAAAAAGAATGATTCGTTATTATTAAGTGGGAGCGTATCATTTTCAAATGATAAAATGGCTGCCATGAGAAGATTAGCACAAAAAATTAGCAAAACCCTGGCGGTACCAAATACCGATAACGTTTCACTTAGCAGTGAAATCGAAGATGATCCTAGAGAAAGATATAAAAAGAAGTTGTTACCTCCACCGCCGGTAATACCGGTTGAAACGATTCCTGTGAATATGGTAAATGACAAAGAAACAGATGCCGACTTCTCGACTGTAATGTCTGAAATTGAAATTGTTAATTTATGCTCAAAACCCGATCCGATAAATTTTTATAAAGATGAGGATATTAACGATGAGAGCCTTATTTTAAAAGAAGAATCAAATTTATGTGACGATATTGAAAAAACACACAAAAATAAGGAATCTAAATGCGAAGATAGTTACGTACAATCTAAACATAAAAAGCGGAAACATAAAGATAGTACAAAAACAAAAGATTTAAAGAAAGAACACGAAAGTATTAATAAGAACAAACGAATAAAGATTACAGAAGACACTGTGGTTGAAGATCAAGGTGATTACGTTTTAGAAAAATTATTTGCTAAGTCTGGTGTGCAAAATGCTTTACAACACGACAAAGTTATTGGCCTCGCCGAGAGGGAAGACAAATTTCGTATGAAGACAGAAGCCCAAGCAAAAGCTATACTAGCATTGAAAGCGTTAAAGAAATCGAGAATTAAAAATTGGACATGGTGAAAATAAATAATAAAATCATGTGGTACCAGAGATAAAAAAAAATGTTATAATATAAATAATCGAAAAGTAATATTGAATAGTGGTTATCAGGGCCTTTCAGAAAAAATGAGAGGTCCGGGACTAAAATTTTAGGGGACCTAAAAAAAATCCTTTTTCTATTTCTTCTAGTTTCTGTTCATTGGTCTACCACTCCTGGTAGTAATTATTAATAATATAAATTTCACCATTCAAATACTCACTTTTATAAAGGTGTTGAGATCCAATGTTAATTATTTACATATTATATAATTAACATTGGATATTTTTATATTTTATATAAATACTGTTTTCATTATACCATCATCATCAACATTATCATAGGCGCAACAGCCCTATTGTAGAGCCCTTGCCTCATCCAACACCCTTCTCCATGTTATCTGGTCTCCCGCTATCTTATAAGATAAATTTCAATGATGCAGTGTTCCTCCGTACATAGTCCAACCACTCAGCCTCGCTCTTCCTTTTCCCGGGGACAGGAAGGCTTGTTAATCATAAGCCTTTTCGGCAGTTGACTGTCTAGCATTCTTGACGCGTGACCATCACACCAGAATCCAGCCACTCTGACGACAGGTGTAACTGGTACATCCGTATATAATCGGTACAGTTCCTCGTTGCTTCGAATACACTATTCCCTGTTATCGAATACTCCAAATAATCGTTTCAGAATTCTTCTCTCCAGGATATTCAGTTGTCGCTCATTGTGTTTTGTCAAAGCCCAACATTCAGATCCGTATGTTGGGATAGGCTTGATGAGGGTCATGTGACTCTTGACTTCTCATAGAGAATCTTGACTGTAGATACTTTTAAATTCCAAATTAGAATCGGTTTGCCAGCATGGCTCTTCTTCATACTTCATACTTTTATTGTTATTTGTAATAAGTGAGCCGAGATATGTGAATTCCTGGACGGCTTCGAAGCTTTACTCTTTGACTCTCAGGGGTTCTAGCCCGAGGTGGGTCTTTGCTACCTGGAGGACACTATGCGATTTCAAACAGAGAGGTGTTCAACTCAACCCTGAGGCCAGTATTGTGCTGGTTGTCCTCAAGGTTATCTAGTCCCTTTGAATATGGATCATGTCGCCAGCCATAAGCCTGGGAGCTGAGCTGTTAATGTGCGGATTGTAATAATAATAATATAATAAAGTGGTTAGGGCCGAGTCGTATTTACTTTACCGTCTGAGCGAATGCTACAGACACCTCCAATACCACATCCGTCACCAAATCAGCATGGAAAGCGGCCTGGGCTCCTCATATATTTTTTTAAAATTTTGATGATTTTTTGAGTCCCGAGTCAGAATAAGTTAGAAAGGGTACTTAATAAAAAAACGATTATGAATAAAACATATAATTGAGTGAACAAAACAATCTTATACAATCTAATACTTATTTTTCTAAATGAATAGAAGAGTATATTGCGATTTATCATTAAAAAAGAGTATCTCATAATAGTATATAGTATCATTTACTAATTTACGTTAGTAATTTGAAAGATCTGGAGTGAGATTTTTGTTCGAATAGATTATAATATTTAATTATTACAGATTTTTTACGTCAAATACAATCTTTTGCAAATCATTTACACCATTTACCTTTTCAAATACACCAAAAAGGTGTATTTGATTTGCAAAAGGGTGTATTTGACGTAAAAAACCTGTATAACAATAAAATGATATATACAATTTAATTATACATAATATTTTACGCATTTTATAATTTAAGAAGCAAATGTAATTATAATTTTTAATATAACATTGAAAAATAGTTTGAAATCTTATCGATTTATCATAGATCTTTAGATGGGGCTTTTTGGATGCACATGGATTTTGTTAATATAAACATAAACACAATATTTCTATTTATGACAAACATAATTGGAAAATAATTGAAGCATTGAATTATTAAAAGTTATAATTACATTTGCTTCTTAAATTATAAAATGCGTAAAATATTATTTTAGATGTTAGAAATATAACAAATATGGAATGGGATATAAAGAGAAGAAAGTGAGGATTATTGATTATAATCATCTGACTTTTCCAGTTTTGTAGTTGGAAAATTTTGTTCGATGATCAGGCATATTAAACAACGATCCATTATCCTCGTCATCATCGGAATATGATTTTTCAAGAATTTTAGAAGACTTGCTTGATACACTTTCGTAAATTGTTAATTTGTTGCGAGAAATAATCGACGAGGGAGAATTGAGCGGTAAAACTTTAACAAACTTTTTAAAATTTATTTTTGAGATGCTGGTATCCAAAGTGACATTATTATTCTCTATCTTTTTAATCAAATTATTATTGATAACAATTACCGCCGGTTGCAATTGAATGTTTTTAAACTCTTTCTCCAAAGCCTCATCGTCCAAATTAACAATCTCTCTCTTCACCGAAATCAAAGTCGAGGGTTCTACTCTTGAAATCCAACGGGAATCGTTAAAAGAAGTATTACTGTTGGATGTCGTATTTTTAGACGAGGAAACGGTGGAAGACTCTTTTATTTGAAAATTAGTGTCGGGTGGATCGTCATCGTCAAGAAAAAATCTTTTGACTGTCACGTCGACATTGCGTTTGAACGTTTTCGGTTTGGATGCCAGAGTTGTCGAGGTGTCCGAGATAAAATTGAATAAGTTTTCATCATCAATGGGCAATTCGTCGTTATATTTTTTCAACTTGTTTTTTCCGCGATTTGATATTTCATCGTCGTCGAAAAATAAAGGACGTTTATTATTTCTGTGATCATCGTTGGTATTTTTTTCGAAAAAATCTTGAGATTCCTCTGTTTCAGTTCGGTTTGAAAATTTACGGGTTTCATTCGCTTTAATTTTGCGAGGAGGACCTTCTTCGTCGGAAGATATTCTTGTTGTTTTGCATGGACGTAATGGTCTGCCCGGGGTTTTCAATTTAGAGTTTACAATGACTAATTTAGAAGTCAAAGGATTATCAGCGACTACTTCAAAAGTCTGCGGAATATCATTGTCCACTTCAGAAGTCGACGGAATATCAGCGACTACTTCAGATCGATTTGATTCTGCAGAAAAACAGTCAGGAGAATTATGTTGTGTCTCGGGAGCCAAAACTTCCAATCTTTGTGTTGTTGGGGCATCAAAATTGATTATACTCGCCGCAAAACTAAATGAGGGATTGCAATATTTGTCCAGAGAGCAAAATAATATCGCCAAACCGATTTCTGCTTCTGGAACAAGCCTCAATTTTTTTTTAGAAAGGATATCGACTACCTCTTTTACTTTATCTTGCCGCGATTGTGAGCTTTGGGATTGCTCCGAACTCAAGGGTTGCACGATGATACATTTCGGTTCGCATAATTGAAGTTTGGACATTTTGCAGTCGCTTAATAGATGAGATTCTCCGCCTGCGGATTCGATAATATGTTTATATTTTGCTGACTGATTTCGAGAAAGGAATATTATTTTTTTTCCATTAAAGAGCCCTCTCCGGCTTTCGTCGGGGTTAAAGTTGGCCGTCTGCCGATTTAACGTTGACTCGTTAACAGGGGGTAAAAAATCAAGTGCGTCTGGGAGAGAAAGGCCACCTTCTAAGCAGCGTAAGCATGTTTTCCAAAAATCGAGAGTGACAATAGGTTTGCAATGTACCAAGGCACCTACGACTTTGAGAGTGAGAGTAATAGAAGGCATCGTGAGGTGAGTACAGTCAGCTGTCCAGTCTTCAGCTATGGTAGCACCCAACGCATGCAGTGTATCATTCAAGGCGGAGTCGGGTGAGGCGGTGGAGAAACAGATACGTAACTGATGACGTTGCACGACCCACACGTTGTTAAGGCCACCGAAGCGCACAAGATCGCCTGACTCCAATACACGGTCATCATCAGGCGTCAGGCGAGCCCAAGCTCCTTCCATTTGGAGCCAGGTGCCGTAACGCGAGCCTAGGTCGCGCAGCAGCAAGCGTCCGACCCGCTGCAGCAACAGCGCATGTCGTCGCGACACCGAGCTGTCGCCCGCCAGCTGTAGCCCTCCGCCCGAGCCGCGCCCCACGGTTGTCTCCAATCCGCCAACTGTCCATTCGCGCCCTGACTCCGAGTGCTTCAGCGACCACATTCTTAAAGTAACAAATGTACTTTAAAAAAAAGATCGTTTTCGCTAAGGTCGAATATAAAATTTTAAAACCATTATAAACGTCAACACTGACATACGCTGCAACTGTTGCCAACGTAACTGTAGTTTACGAGCCTGGACGTTGTTAGTGCCGTTTAGACCGCATAAGCTTGACGGCTGTCAAACAGAGCACGTGTGCGAGGTTAAGTCGAAGATGGGTGCCGCTCCTAAGATGAAACGAAAATCGCAGCCGGAGTCGACTGAATCGACGAAGGCTAAAAAAGTTAGATTCGACGATGCCAAAGCGGTAAAAAAAACTACCGAGGTTAAAACAAAAACACGAGTTAAAGATGGCAAAGTTACAAAACCGAACGCGTTTAAAAAACACGACAACGGAGGTGGTGGTAAGAATGTCAACCGTTCGAAATTCAACAAGGCCAGCAAGGAGACGACGAAGCCACCGGATTGGAGTAAATTTAAAAAGGAAAAGAAAATTGTCCGCACGGCTCGTCGCGAAGCTGGCATCGGTGAGGAAATGTTGAAAGTCATTTCACAAGTGAAAGCAATCCACGAAAAATTAAGAAGGTATATTCTATAAAATATATATTTATTTTGCACGCGTTTTTGTAATTAATGTTTTAAAATGTTGGTTATAGAAAGAAAAATTCGCCGGATGAACGTTTAAAATTAACGAATGAGCTGCATTCAATATTAAAAGAGAAAGGCAATTATAAACAATTGGCATTAGCTCACGATACGAGCAGAATCATTCAATGGCTGCTCAAATTTGGCTCAGAAACCGTGAGGGCGGAAGCTTCGAAAGAATTAATTGAAATAACTGTCGAAATGATTCAATCTAAATATGCTCGTAATTCCGTCAAAAGAATTCTCAAATACGGTTCTGCCGCTATCAGAAATGACGTAATATGTTCACTGTTTGGCAATGTAATTAAATTGGCATCTCATACGTTAAGCGCCCCGATTCTCGATTACATATACTCTGAGATCGCTAATAAAAAGCAGAAACAACAACTGCAACAAGAATTTTATGGAGATTTATATAAAACGGTTTGTGTTTAAATCATATCTTTTTAATGTAAATTTATTTTAATATTAATGAAATTTTATCTGCTATAGAACAAAGATGATAGTGTTAAATCTTTAGAAGACACATACAAAAAAAGTCCAGAGATGAAATCGGCAATGCTGGGTGCGACAAAATCAAATTTGTTAAGAGTTTTAAATAAAAACGTTCATGACTGCGGGTGAGTTGTTTTTTTTTTCTTTTATTTCTTTATTCATTCCATGCAATTTTAAGTTAAGCTATAGCAAATCAGGAAAGAAATCCATGTTTTTTTAATTTAGCATAAAATTGAATTCTTTCTTTTTATTTACAAACATTATTCTGCAATATAATACCCTCCTTACTTACTAACATTTCTCATCTCATGCTATTTTTTGAACCCTTCCATTGTTATGCTCGGCCATTTAATGCAGCACCCAAATACCCATTCCAATTACTTTGATGAGGCGTTTTAATGTGTCGTATATTGATAATTTAAATGACAATTTGACATAGATCAGATTGAATTAAAGAATTCGGGATGTAGTCATCGAACTTTAAGGGTTTTCCTGATTTAGAAGCATCTTGTAATCCCATATCACCTGAGTTGTATCAAGTCATCTGTTTTCTGTTAGTACTCGTCTAAAATCTAGTTGATCTAGTTGATCTTGCACACTTTCGAGAACACTTGAAAAATGTGAACGCATGCACTGAGACACTAATAATTGACACAATTCATAAAAACCCTGGCGAATGAGACCCAGTAAATAAAATTGCATATTGGGTTGAGACAAGTTCAAACTTGCACTCTCCTTGGCAACGTAGATAACTGTGGACGAAAATATTCCAATTGCCCTCATGTCCCACACCTAATAAAAAAAAATGAGTGCATATGCAAGACTGTCCGCGAATGCGTTAAGCCCTGATCATAAAAAATCAGCTTGTTATCATCATCACCATAGGCGCAACGGCCCTATTGTAGAGCTCTACTCATACAACACCCTTCTCCATTTTGTCCGTTCTGTCACCACGTCGCTCCATCTTCAGATAAGTTTCAATGATAAAGTGTTCCTCTGTACACAGTTCAACCAGCTCAGCCTTGCTCTTCCTTTCCCCGGGGATAGGAAGACTTGTTAACCATAAGCCTATTCAGCGGCTGACTCTCCCGCATCCTTGATGCATGTCCAGCCCACCGGAGTTTGTCCATTCTTACGACAGCTGTGACCGGTATATCCTTGTATAGTTTGGTACAGCTTCTCATTGCTTCGGATATGCCATTTCCCGTCGTCGAATATGTCTGCAAATATTTGTCTCGGAATTCTCAGCCTCGAAGCTGTACTCTTTGACTCTCAGGGGTTCATGGATTCGTCCTTGGAATATGGGTGTGTTTTGTCTTGGTCTCGTTGATCCTTGTTTCATGCCAATTGCCGCTCTCATTATTTGCTGGCATGGTTACTTGAGATCCGTCCGTGATCTGGCTACATGTCTATGTCGTCCGCATAGGCAAGAAGCTGCTTATGAATCGATTTATTAAAAATAGTGTCAGATTTTTCCACGCCGGAGTCTCTTGTTACACCTTCGAGTGCTATGTTAAACAACAAACATGCTAGAGCAAGAATCAGTCTCAGAAAAAAAAACAGCTTGTAAAGTCAAAAATGTTCTTTATTGGTTTTGGGGTTTGACATTTAACCCTTAGTAATAAAATAAAAAATTCCCAAACTGAACTAAAACAAGAGTATATGAAGCATGGATTTCTTATTTATATTTATCAAATTCTACAACAAGTTTATAATTTCAGACTAGTACATGCAGTTTTATATGAGTTTTTAAAAGAATCAAATGCGACAGAGAGATCTGAAATGATTACAACACTGAGTCCATTGGTGGCACCATTGAGTAATTCAAAACTTGGAGTAAAAGCTGCAATCATGTGCTTGTGGCACGGTACAAATAAGGATAGGAAGGTTAGTCAGAAAATCTTAGTATTTTTTTTTATTATTTATCAGTTCCGTATAATTTAATTAAATATATTATGAATTATTATTTCAGACAATGCTTAAAGTATTAAAAGATCATATACTTTCACTAGCTATACATGAACATGGACATTTATTAATTTTATCCATATTAGCGTCTGTAGATGATACTGTTTTAGTTAATAAGGTTCTGCTTGCCACATTGTTGAAAGATGTCAAAACGATGGCTAAGGAGGAATGGGGAAGAAAGGTAAATAATGAATGTTTAATGTCGATTGTTTTCTTTAGATTTTTATAAATATAAAAATATGCATTTGTAGGTTTTACTTTGGCTCGTTGCTCCCGAAGATAAAGCATATTTTCATCCATCTTTTGCACAGTGGTTGAAAGAAGGTATATCTCAGGGTAATTCGAAAAAACCTGCGGAACAAAGAACCGCTGAGTTGCTTAAAGATGCCTTACCGATTTTATGTAAGAGTTTACAAGAAGATACTGAATTCTGGTTGAGCAATGGAAGCTTGAGTTTAACTGCATTAGCTATTATTAAAACAGGTATATATCTTTAATTAAAATTATCGTTGATAAAGCATATTGGGCTTAATTTTAATTAATTATTGATTATATTTTTTAAGCAACTTCCACCGATTTACAAGTTACACTCGACTGCATCAGTGAATATATTTGCAGTCCTGAATGGATGATTTCTCAGGACTCAGGAGAAAATATTTCCGGTATAGAACATCCAGGATTGCATTTAACATTGAAAAAATTAGCTCAATGTGATAAAATAAATTCTGAAAAAAAAGAGTATACGTTTGGAGAGTCGATAGTGAAGGTTCTCAACAATGAAGCGGTAAATAAAATTCATCAAATCAATTTATTAAAAATCTAATTGCGTTTCTATATTGAATTAAATATATACAGGTATCGAGATGGATTACTATGAATCGAGGATGTTTTTTGTTAGTATCATTGTTTGAAAATAACTCGACTGAAGTTCAAAAGTCACTGAAAAAAATATTAAAACCCAACATGGAAAAAATGAAGAAGCAAACGACTGCCGGCGCTAAAATATTAGTGAAAAAGTTGACTTGAAATTAATTATTTGTATTTTTAATGAAATATATTTCTTTTATATATACCATCGTTTATTTATTTATTATTGAATATAAAAATAATTATAATTAATTTTGGAAAAATCACTTGGTATTTAATATCATCATCATCATTTAATATTATAACACAGGGGTGAGCAACCTTTTTTTACAACGGGCCATTTACAAATTAAAAAATGTTG